>PVIJ01002082.1:0-172605 GCA_004024925.1 Scalopus aquaticus
CCACATCCTTTCCAGCATTTGTTGTTGCCTGTATTTTTAATGTGTGCCATCCTGTCAGGTGTGAGGTGGTATCTCATAGTGGTTTTGATTTGCATTTCCTTGATTATAAGTGATGTTGAGCATTTTTTCATGTATCTGTTGGCCATTTGCTTTTCTTCTTTGGAGAAGTGCCTTTTGAGCTCTTCTGCCCATTTTTTGATTGGGTTATTGGCTTTTTTTTTTGTTGAGTTGTGTGAGTTTCTTGTAAATTTTTGTTATCAGTCCTTTATCAGATGTATTGTGTGCAAAGATCTTTTCCCAGTTGGTAGGGTGTCTGTTAGTTTTGCTTAATGTCTCTTTTGCTGTACAGAAGCATTTTATTTTGATATAATCCCATCTGTTTATATTGCCTTTCACTTCCTTCGCTTTGAGGGATGTGTCTTTTTAATATTTATTGGACGGGCAGTTTAGGGTGCTGCACTGTGGAGCTGTTGGCAGCGGCAACGCAGGTTTGACGCCCAGCAGGGAGATTCCCACATGAAGCAGCGGATCTCTCCTGCCTTGCCCGCTGCTCCCCTCAGCAGTGTGTTTCCATCGATCTGCCTATTCTGCTCCCCACTCTGTCTCTGGTGAACCCTCTCACCGCCACACGCCTCTGGTCTGTACTCCAGCTTGTATGAATAAATAACAAACTTTAAAAGAAAAAAGAAAAATACTAGATTCTGATTTTCATCTTCTACTTAACAAAACTTTTTAGTGAGTTATTTGTTTACAATTTGGCTTTCTTTTCATCTTTTTATATTTGTAGATACAAACATCTTTCTAGAAGAAATTAGGTTTTTCTGTGGCTGCTTTTCATAGTAGAGGTTTGGCTATTTTTGTAATGGACTGCTCTTTTTCTGTATTATCACTTGATATGGAAAATCAGCTGAAAAAGTACTTTCTGTCTATACTTTTTATAAAAGTTTCATTATATTTCTAAAATTTTGCTGAAGGTTGATCTTTCAAGGTCTTTAGATCAAATGCAAATTTTTCTCTTTTTTCCTCAGAATGGTAGAACACATTAAAGAGTCTAACTGGTGCCTTATTAAATTGAAATATTTTTGGCAATTATTTTTTTAAATATATCTTAGGAGAATTAAGTCTCACAAAAGTAATGCTGGATAATATTGGATACAGTAGTGATCCACTCAGAAAGAAGTATTAACTTGAAAGATTTTATATTGTAGGGAGAAACAATTTATATAGAAATAAGCATTTAAATAAGTTTCAATTCAGAAGGCAATATGAAATTTGGAGAAAAATAATGTATAGTGAGAATAATAGGAACATTCTGAAAGTGAAGGAAGGTTTGCACTTTTACATAGGGTGAATCATATAAAAACCTCAAGTAATAGATTCAAATGTGAGCAGAGACTCGGAAGAAATAAAGCAGAAATAAAACTATATTGATAACTGGTGAAGCTGATAGCTTAGGGCTCTAAATACTTAGGGAACACAATATCTTTAATCTCCTCTACTTTCAAGACATGTTTACTGGTATTCTGACCATAAATTTTATGATCTTGGTTTTCTTAGAGTGTATTTTACTTTTTCTTTGTACTCTGATTTATTTGATCCTGGCTTTAGTTTTCATGTTCCACCTTTATATTATGTTAAATTGCTATATTTATACTCCCTTTTCACTTAAAGAGACATTATCTGATGTATGATGCCTCTAAAACAAAAGTGTGGTATTTATTTATCAATTTTTGTGATAAACTGAATTTTGTCCTTCAAGAAGATGTGTTATAGTCCTAAACCATGAAACTTCCGTATGTGACATTATTTAGAAATAAGATTATTGCTAATGTTAATATGAGATATTTAGGGTAGGTCTAATTTATTATGACTGCTCTATTTACAATCATTATTAAAATGGTATGTTCAGATATAAAACAACACTTAGACATCCAGAAATGATAATAACCATGCGAATGGAGTGGTACATCTAAAAGTCAAGGATTGTCAAAGATTTGGAAAACACCAGAAGCTAGAAGTGTAAAAGTAATATCCTCCACTAGATATCCTGGTTTTGAACTTTTAGCTTCTGGAAATATAACAGTATAAATGTTGGATGTTTTATTTCACGTAGCTTTTTGTATTTTGTTACAACAGCCTTAGGAAATTAATGTGACATTTGGTAGGTCTTGTATTTTCTCTCTTCCTTACTATGTTATGCCACCACGATAAAAATATTTTTTAAAACGCAGAATTTTTGAGCTTCCCATTTTCTGCTCTCTTCTTACCTGTTTCACAGCTTTAGAAATGCATCTGTTTCCTCTTTGCTATGTTTCTATAAATGTAATAAGAAACTATTAAATTAGATAGCCTATGACCTTCATCTATAATTGGGGAACATTTTGGCAAACTACATGGAGAAATACTTCCTAATAATAAACTGTGAGGCATTGATTCACAGTCTATATTCTAAATTAATGCTTCCCAAACTCCTGGTAATCTTTTAAAATGCTGACACTGATTGAATATTTTACATTTATTTTCACTGTAAGAGTATGCTAAGTTTTGCTTTTATTAATGCATAGTTTACATTGAGGTAAAGTTAGTATACAATACCAAATAAAATTGAGAGTTATAGCTTCATACTTCTTCATATATATGTTACCATTCTACATCTACCTAGTCCAACACTATATTCCACTGGGTCTCTTCCATATTTTGTTTGTTAAACACCTTCTCCACCTCTGGTTACTCCAATTCTACAGACAGATTTCAAGGGTTTGTTTTGGCTTGGCTTTGACTGTTTGTTGGTTTTATTTCTCTATAGTCTATGTTTGGGTGAAATCATCTAATATTTCTAATAAATGTCCTGACAATGCCAGTGTTTCCAGTCAGAAAGCCACATTTTGAGAAGCAAAAGTTCTAAAATGTTACCTAGTTAGTTGAGTAATCAACCTTTATATTATCCTGAAATTCTCCACTTTGAACAACTTTCAGTCTATGCATGTGCAGATAACTAAAAAATCATGAAATTATTTGATAAATGGAATGTCCAAATTAGAGTCAGGGGGTCACTAAGAGAGAAAAACGTATGCATGAATACCATGCTGACAACTTGGTAATGTGAATTTATAGCCACAAGTATCACCCTCAGCAAGCCAGCATCTTAATACCTGGAACTGTGAAGTTTTGAAAAATAAGTCTAAGCCTTCTCATAACTGATAAACATTATGAGATCTCAACTTCAAAGTACTAATCTCTGTAATAGCATGTAGATATTACTCTATTTTGCACATTGCTATTACTTTTAAACTTCTACTAGTTAGTTTTATCATTTTTATTAGTTTACCTTGTTCACTTATGGGAGAAATCATATTTTTTTCTTACATTGGAACATTCACACTTAGTCTTAGCCAGTGGTTTCCCACTTGAAATTCTCTAAATACCCCAAATAAGAACCTTGTTTTCAAAGATGAAGTTTTAATTCTTGTCTGAATTATTCTTTTTTTTTTTAAAGATTTTTTTTTACTTATACATACAAGCTGGGGTACAGGCCAGAGGCGTGGGGCGGCGAGAGGGTTCAACAGAGACAGAACGGGTAGCAGAACAGGCAGATCAGAAATACACTGCTGAGGAGAGCAGCGGGCGAGGCAGGAGAGGTCTGCCAGGCCATGTGGGATTCTCCCCGGCCAGGTGTCGAACTCGTGTCACCGCTGCAGACAGCTCCACAGCGCAGCGCTTAACCGCTGCGCCACCGGGGAGGCCCCTGAATTATTCTTTAGCAGTGGTATTTTCTTGCATTATAGAAAAAAAAAGGTACTCAACAAAATGACACCCTACTGAATGTGAGAAAATATTTGCACATTATACATACAATAAAGTTTCTAATATCCAAGATCTATAAAAAACTCATATAACTCAATAAAAGTGAAATAAAGAACCCAATTAAAAAATGGGCAGGGCAGCTAAATAGACACTTCTTCACAGAATACATACAAATAGCCTAAAGGCACATGAAAAAAAATTTTCCATTATCACTTATCATCCGGGAAAATTGCAAATCAAAACCATAATGAGGTAACACCTCACTCCAGTAAAAATGGCCAATGTAAAAACAAACAAAAAAAGCAGAAACAACAAATGTTGGAGAGGTTGTGGAGAAAAAGGTACACTATTGATGGAAATGTAGATTTGTGCAGGCCCTGTGGAAAACAGTATAGAGGTTTCTCAAAATTATTAAATATATATCTACCATAGAGTATAACAATCCAACACCTAGCTATCTACCCAAAGAATGCAAGAACAGTAATGTGAAGTGATATACAATATGTGCTCTTATGTTTATTACAGCACTGCTTACAATAGCCAGGTTATGGAAACGATCTAGGTGCCCATGGAGAGATAAATTAATTAAGGTCGTGTATAAGCAATGGGATATTGTTGAGCTATGAAAAAATATGATTCTGCCATTTGTGACAATATGGATGGAGTAGGAAAGGTTATACTAAGTAAAATAAGCCATAGGAGGAAGAAAAATATCAGATAATTTTATTCTTATGTGGAATACAGAGTAACAAAAAGAAGGAAGTAACAAAACTAAACCAAAACAAAGTCTAGAAATGACTGCAGAATAGAGGCTGCTATAGGGGAGGATGGGGCGGGAAGAAAGTTGGGAGGGATTCTATGGTGTATGATAAAGATATGTGGGTACTCTGGGGTTGGTGCGTATGGTGATGCATATTTCAGGAAGTGTGAACCTATTCCTCTGAATCATACACAGTGATGCAAATCAACATTACCTCAAAAAAATGTAACTAAAGAAAAATGAATTTAAACATATTTTTATGTCCAAAAATAAAAGTTACCCTGTGTAGGGTAACTGCGAGTCATCAGGATTTTCCACCCTACTGCCATTAGATTTAATGATCAACACCTTCAGTCCTGTGTGCATGCCTGATGGTGGCACCTGGAGTGGGGTGTGGGCGTGCATGAGTGAGCGCACCTGAGCCAGAGACTGGGCTTATAAAAAGCAGAGAAACAGCAGCAGCAGGAGCAGAGAACAGACCAAAGCGCCAGCCGTGCAGCCGTGTAGCAGAGAGACCACAAGAGAATACCAGAGAGCCCAGAAAAAGTGAAGATTTGTCTGGGATTGGGAGGCCTGCGGCCTGCTGGACCCCTGCCCTCCTGCCTGCTCTGTACCTGGCTGCCTCACTACGAAAGATCTTTAAAAGTCTGAAAAAGCCACCAAGGGCTTCAGGATTCCTCCTTTACCCGTCTGCCTGAATCATAGGCCCTGTGCCTTGATGGCACTACACCCTGTCTAGATTTTGGAACTTAAAAAAGACAGTCCAGTGTTGTACCACTTGGATAGATATTTTAAGAGAAGGTATGAACTCTTAAAGTATAAATATTTAGGACAAGATCAAGGAGTGGAAAGTTGAACAAGAACTGTATTTCTGCTCCTACTTTCCCTGTGTCCACGTGCCTTAAATGACACAATTTGCATGAAATGCACTCTACACATTTTTCACCCTCCTGTTCACTATCAACTGAGAAGTTGTATAGATCCTAATTCAGATATTATGTTAAATTTATCTCCTTACTCCAGCTGCAATCTTTGAGATATGTATCACCTGTAATCACTTCAGCCACTCTTTGTCAGCCCCATACACCAGAAAAATATTTTCTATGTTGTGACCATATTTATCTTTCCAAATAACTCTGTTTATGTTTCTCTTTAAAATTTTTTGCCTGGAGGATAGCGGTAAATAACTTAGCATGACATGAAAAACTTTTGAAGTATGACTTCAGACTGACTACACTCTCTCCAATTTCTATTTCTTCACCCATAGAGAGAAAGAAGTATTGTTACTATCAGTCAGCTCTGGGCATCCTCTATCTCAATGATGTATTTGCCAAGGATTTTTATTTTATTTTATTTTATATCCTTTACATTATTGTGTACACCCCATAGGTTTACCACCAGTGATTCACCCATGAAACATCACCATAGTCCCTTGTGCTCTTTTCTCCCCTATTTTGTTCTTTCTTCTTCCTCCTCCCCTGTAGAATGTTTTTTTTTTGTAGAATATTTATGTTTGTCTGATAATTTTTGTTTTTGTTTTTGTTTTGTGTGCTATTTTCTCCTCCTGATCTCTCATTTGGCCTTTTACATCCCTCTTATAAGTGAAACCATTCAACATTTTTTGTTCCTTCTGGCTTATTTCTCTGAGCATGATCCCTTCTAGCTCCATCCATGCTGCTATAATCACATCAGCTTATCATTTTAGATTGCTTAATAGTATTCCAATGTGTACATGTACCACATCTTCTTGGTCCAGTCATCAATGTTTGGGCATTTGGGTTATTTCCATATCTTAGCCACTGTATATAGTGCTGCAATAAACATATGTGTGCATGTGTCCTTTTGGATTAATGCTTTTGTGTCCTTTGGGTATATTCCTAGGAGTGGAATTGCAGGGTTATATGGAAGCTCCATTTTTAATTGTTTGAGGAAGCGCCATACAGCTTTCCATAGAGGTTGGACCAGTTTGCATTTCCTCCAAGAATGTAGGAGTGTTCCTTTTTCTCCACATTTTCACCAGTATTTGTTGTTGTCTGTTTTTTTTTTTCTTTTTCTTTTTTTGCATGTGTGCCATTCTTGTTGGTGTATGGTGGTATTTCATTGTGGTTTTGATTTTTATTTCCCTGATTATGAGGGATGTTGAACATTTTTTCATATACCTGTTTGCCATTTGCATTTCTTCCTTGGAGAAAATCTTTTAAGTTCTTCTTCCCATTTTTTGACTCAGTTTTTTTGCTTTGTTTTTGTTAAGTCAAGTAAGTTCTTTGTAGGTTTTTGTGAGCAGTCCCTTGTCTGTTGTATGGAGTGCAAATATTTTCTCCCAGTCAGTAGGCTGTCTCTTTGTTTTGGTTAATGTCTCTTTTGCTGCACAGGAGTTTTTTAGACACCCCTTACTCATGAACTGGAAGAATTAACATTATCAAAATGGCCATCCTACCAAATGCAGTTTACAGATTCAATGCTATTCCAATAAAAATCTCAATGACATTCTTCAAAGAGATAGAACAAATACTGATGAAGTTCATATGGAATCACAAAAATCCTCGGATAGCCAAAGCCCTCCTGACTAAAAAGGAGAATGGAGGTATCACCCTCCTAGTCTTCAAACTATACTACAAAACTATAATAATTAAAACTGCATGATACTAGAACAAAAATAGACACACAGACCAATGGAATCCAATAGAAAATCCAGAAATCAGCCCACATAGATATGGACAACTAATCTTTGATAAAGGTGCAAAGAATATGCAATAGAACAAGGACAGTTTGTTCAACAAATAGTGCTGGGAAAACTGGACGACAACATACAGAAAAATGAAACTAGACTACTACCTCACGCCATGCACAAAATTCAATTCAAAGTGGATAAGAGACTTGGACATAAGACCTGAAACCGTAAAATATATAAAAGAAACATAGGCAAAACACTACATGACATACATCTTAGTAACAATTTTAAAGGCACATCCCCCAAAGCAAAGATAGTGAAGTAAAAGATAAACAGCTGGGATTGCCAAGGATTTTTGTCACAACCATGGTATAGAGTAAACAAAAGAGTCCTCAGGTTTTTCCATCCTCCCATCAAGGATAGACCTCTGCAGGCCTATATAAATGTCTGATGGCGGGCACCTGAAGTAGGGTGTGGGCCTGTGTGGGTGGGCACATCTACACCAGAGGCTGGGCTTATATACAGAAGTAGAAGAAGAAATGGTGAAGCAGCAGAGACAGAAGAGAACAGAACGTGGAGCAGAGGACAGTCCGGGGTGTAGTAAAAAGTCCACAAGAGAATACGAGAGAGCCCAGAAAGAGTGAAGATTCACCGGGGGCTAAGAGGCCTGCCAGCCTCCCGGCCCCTTCGCGCCCCCAACCTGCCCTGTACCTGGCTGCCTCACACAAAAGACCACTAAAAGCCTAAAAAGCTACCAAGGCTCCAGGACTCCTCCTTTGACCTCTCTATGCAGCTCCATAGACAATCTGCTCACTGGTGTCGTCCTGCCCTTACTTATTGGCTACAAGGTATAGCTGGAGCTTAAAGCACCATCCACTTAAGAAGGGAATGTCTATGTTTCATTAAAATTAATAAATTCTCATCTTCTTAGGCACAGAATTAGGTTTAATTTCTTTTTTTAACATATTTTCTTTTTTTTAAGGTTTATTTACTTATGCATACAAGAGTTTGGGTATAGGCCAGAGGTGTGGATGTGGGGAGTCAGAGGGTTCACCAGAGACAGAGCGGAGAGCAGAAAAGGCAGACTGACTGAAACACACTGCTGAAGGGAGCTGTGGGCAAGGAAGGAGAGGTCTGTTGCGCCATGAGGGAAGCTCCCTGGCTGGGGATTGAACTCATGTTGCAGTGGCTGCGGATAGCTTCAGAGGTTGAGACTTAACCCCTTGTGTCACAAGGGTGGCCCTAGGTTTAATTTCTGAATCTCACTTCTATAGAGCTCTAGCCATGCATCTCAGTTTCACCAGGTGTGTGGTAGGCTGTTTTAATAATACCCCCAGTGAATCATACTTCCCTTTATGTCTATTCTTTGGTAGCAGCACTTTGCTATCCTTTTAATCAAGAAGTAGAATTTATTTCTGATCACTCAAAATTAGGGGTGACCTTGTAACTTGTTCTGACCAAAAGAATGTGGCAGAAGTAATGTCATTATGACCTCTGAGGTAGTTTTAGGACACTTACTAATTCTATTTTCATCCTCTAGAAACTATCTTGACATGTTCATGCTTTGAGGCAGTCTGAATGAAAGACAACATAGAGAGGCCCAACTGATCCAGCTGAGCCCAGTTGATCCATTAGCCTAATGTATCCATCTGAAAAAGAAAAAAAAATAGACCAGATGCAGAGCAGTTCTGATCCATAAAATTGTGAGGAGAAAAACAGCTGTTGTTTTAGGAATGAATGTTTGGGGTGATTTTTTTTTTTCACAGGAATAGATAACAAATACCGCAAGTAATAATTACAAAAAAAAAAAAAAGATTGTGCCACTTGTATGCCAGATTAATAAAGGTTTCTTATGATTATTTTTCCATGTTCATTTCTATCTCTCAGTTGCTAGAGTGGAGATGATTCCCAATAAGACCTGAGACAATATTTATGAAAGATGATAAAGCCTCCCTGAGCCTGGTCCTAAATGATTAGCTTTGAAATATTTCCAGGCAATCACATAAATTTGATCAGGAAATAAATTTCAGATGCATTTTAGCATTGTACATTTTGAGATCCATTTATTTTAGAATGTAGTCTTTACTAATTAATATGCCAACAATAATGACATTAGTGCAATATAGCACTTGCTCTGCTAAGGTCTACTTTCAAAAGGATTTAATTTAATTTGTGAATGGATTAAAAAAACTGGACTTTATTTATGTATAACTATATTGGCAATGTAAATTAACTTTTCACATGAAACTAAAGTTTCTCACACATACTGGAAAAAATAGAAAAAAAGTCAGGAGGGTAAATCATTTATCTATAATTCAAAAACTAGAACTATGGTACATTTTAACTCTACATATGTGCATTTCTATCCTATATAAGTATGATGTTTTTCATCTAACACTGTATTATTAACAAGTCCCTAATAATAATAATAATAATAATAATAAAATTACAAGTCTCATAATTATTCATAACTGTTTCATGGCAGAACCCCCAAACTTGCATCTTCTAAATGGACCCCATCATCTTCCACATTAAAACAAAACATACCCTAGTGTGTAAGACCTTCAGTGGGAAAGAACCTTAATACAATTATTGTGCAATAAAGAGAAAAGTTACTTACCCCTTTCCCCGCATGGATTAATGCCCAGTTACGCAGGGCTGTCCCAAAGCAGGACCACTGAGGCCTGAAAGCTTGCCACAAGTCTAAGGCACATTCTGGTGAGGCCCCATTGCAAAGAGGCAGAGGGGCCAGAGAAGTCTGAAAGAAAAGAGAAAAATCAAAATCCATATAACTTCCCCATGTGTCTATCACCCACTTCTGTTCCAAGTGTCTCCTTCCAGGTTCCCCAAGTCTCTGGTACCAGTCCAAGGCCACAAAAACAAGTACATCTTCTTCACATGTCTCTGTGTTTCATGTATCTCCTTCAAGCCCTCTTCTTCATCTCTATCATGCTCCACTTCTCAGGTTGGTATTCTCCTTCGGTCCTTCTTTTCTAGATTCACACCCTGCCCAGCTCTACCCTCCTTATGGTGGACAGGGAACCTGGAACCTCCTCTTTCCCTGGAGATTGTTTACTACCCTGTTACATAACCACATTTAAAAATGATGGCAGCATATTCCATCTAGTGGATATAGAATAACTTATATTTGTTTGTTTGTTTATTTATTTATTTATTTTTAGGTAACATTTGTTGATAACCTCCTTACCATCACTCATTTCTGGTTGTTTTGATGTAGGCCATCCTCAAGGATGTGAGATAGCACCTCGTTGTGGTTCTGATTTGCATGTCCCTGATGATACGTGGTGATGGACATTTTTTAGTATGGATATTTGCTCTCTGTGTCTTCTTTGGAGAAATATCTATTTATATATTCTGCCATTTTTTGATTCAGCTAATTATTTTCTTATTGTTGAGTTGTATGTGTGTTGACTGCAGAACTGGGGCAACCAAGTAGGGGTGGGAGTGTTGGAGAAAGGAAACCCAATGGAACATAGTAGAGATTATTGGGGCACTGGAAGTGGGCCTGGTGTGGAAATATGCATCTGTAGAAGTTTAAACCTATAAACTCCCAAGCAGATACAATGATGTAAAACATTTTATGTAAAGAAGCATAACTTGAAAAAAATGTATGAGGGTTCCAAATTATCTATATCCTCCTGACACTTGTATTGCTCATGCTTTTTATTAATTGGTATCTCATTATGATTTTGATTTACATTTCTCTAGTGAGAAATGATGCTGAGAATCTTCATGTGTTTGGTAGCTGTGTGCTTATCTTCCCTGGAAAAATGTTTATTGTTATTTTCTTAATTTTATTTATCATACATATTACCTATCATAACAATGTGTAACAAATACTATATCATATAATATATATGCATATAAATCTACATGATTTATTAGATTTCTAATAGAAAAGCCACTTTTTATATTCTGATTGCCTTACTATCTAGTTATAATTTACAACTTATAATGCCTCACAGTAATTTTATTAATACAAGTATTGCAAATATAAATATGTACAAAATTATGGAAATTATATAATAAGGCCTTCAAAATAATAGTATTTTACTTCACTTTTACGTAAATTCTCCAAATTTGGTTTTCCTTTCTTGTATAAAGGAAAAATAATTACATTTCAAAGAAAAATATTACTTCTTACTCAGAATATCCTCAAGGCCTTTCCAAGAATTTTGTCAAATATTATCAAAGTTAAGAGGTTGTTAACACATCTGCTTATTTGACGATTATCTAATTCATACAGTTATCTTTTATCACAAATGACAATTTCATAAAGATGTGCCAGAATCATTTAGTTTTATAAGCAAACACATCTGTTATTTTCTACTAGATATCTTCAAGCATAAAATTTAACTTTATTTAAACAATAAACAATATTTTTATATCTATAAGGTCAAATAGCACAAATTTTCACCTATATAGTCAATGTGATATCATGACCACATTTAATAACATGTTTTTCTCTGGGAGCATGAACTTTGTACTTGACTACAGTTCTCATATTTTGTTAATACCATTCACCAGGACATATTATACTGTGTGAACAAATGCTAATTTATTTAATATTGACTGACCTCAAAATTAAAGCTTGCCTTCTAATATGACACCTTTGCTATGGATAATTGATAATTTTATTCAATTATATCAGTCCATTTTTTGTTGTAAATGTCATAAGATTTCAAATATATGACTTCTACTTTCATTTATAAAATTAAGTATTTATCTCTCAAGAGCCTCCCCTAGCTGCTCCCTAAATACCCGTCATGTGACACATCCTCAGCCCCACTACGTTCTAGGAACTCTTTAGTACCAATCCTTTTCAACCCTTAATAAGTTCTTTTATTCTTCAATGCTTTTTCCAGTGCTCCTTACCAAGCCTTATCTTATCCTCCCACAAACCTCTATTTCTATAGAAGTCTGCTTGGGAAAGAACCACCAATATTTCAAGATCTTTCTGAAGTGTCACTTCTGCTTTGACACAATCCCCCATGATTGTCAACACTGTGTGGACAGTTAACTATTTCTTACATTCAGAAACAATTCACATTGTCTTATTCATCATTCATATAAAACTTCTAATGTTCAAACTCAAATTCTGGAGGCTAAAAATATTATTAGGAAGTTTTTTTCCAAGATGGACTATACAAATGCAATGTCAAATCACTGAATCAATGAAACAAAGAATATCAAAATTGAAAAGGATAATATGTATAATTTAATAGAGCCACCCACTGCATTACGGTTCCTTCTAAGCCATTCCTTTCAAGTAGCTTTACAGCTCCTGAACAGCAAAACTGGTCATAAACATTTCAGTTTTAATATGATGCAGCACATAGGCACATTTATTAGTTTGTGTTTGCAATGGTACTAGATATTTTCTGGTCCTTATCTTCATTAAAGAGAAAAGTTTATGATGGAGGAGTAGTTAAGACAATCCAGACTTCCCAGGTTGTCAGAGAAATTTAATCATAATGTCCACTCTAGAGAGAAAAACATCACTCTGTCTCATCTTCGAAAAAAAATCATTGAATAATAGTCTTATTAGCTATCATTATAAAATGAATAACATACCTCATTGCAAAAAAATGCTATGGCAGAGATTATCAATATCCAGAGCTTTCCAAAATGAATAGTTGATAGATGTAGTTGCTTGATATATTATCATAGGCTGTGGTCAGTTTTGAACTTTGCAGTATACCTCATCTCATTAATAATAAACAAAATAATAATAATAATTTTTGGCAGTAGTTCCTCTGGACTGATCTCACAGTCCTTTGTTCATGTGAACAAAGGCTTAGAGAACACCTTATGTTAATAGTTACATGCGAAGAAGTTCTAGTAAAAATATGTTTTACATCTACATTTATGTGTCTGATTAAGTGTTTTCTTTTTTTAAGATTTATTTATTTATGCATACAAGCTGGGGTACAAGCCAGAGGCGTGGGGCAGCGAGAGGGTTCACCAGATACAGAGTGGGGAGCAGCACAGACAGATCTACGGAAATACACTGCTGAGGGGAGCAGTGAGCGAGGCAGGAGAGGTCTGCTGCGCCATGTGGGAATCTGCCTGGCCAGGTGTCAAACTTGTGTCACCCCTGCCAACAGCTCCACAGCACAGCGCTTAACCACTGCGCCACCAGGGAGGCCCTGATTAAGTGTTTTAAACAAATTGAATTTAGGATGAGAAGTTAGCATATAGTTTGAATTGTTTCCCTAACCTACCTACATAAGAAAATTACACATATTCTAATACTGTTATTTCCCTTATGAAAAGGAACCATCAGTGCTTATCCGGTATGTACCAAATATTGTGGTTACCAAATTAAATAAAAGCTTTGCAAACTTCCATGATGTGGGGGAAAACTTTCAAGACAGTATAATTCCAAATACCAATGAGTCTCGTTGACTTTTTTCTCATACAGAAATATCTGTCTAAAAGTTGCAGTGATGGGATTAATTATTCTATACTTGTAGGTATAATTATACTTTTCAATTACTTGTGAAATACATGTAAATGGCTTCCAGTTGATTTCCTTTTTATGCCCATGTTTAATTAAAATTGTAGAGTTTAAATTTTGAGAGTTTGTAAGTAAATTCTTAACATTTATCTAATGTTGAGAGACATTATACATGAAATTACATTGTTCTGTTATTTTTCTTAGTTTTTGTCCAAGATTGAAACTGTTGAATATTTACACTAATTTAAATAGTGTGTTTGCCTTCTTGTCTTCTTGTTCATTGTCTTAGGTAGTCCTTGAATATCAGACTATCCCCAGAGGTATCAGCTTAAAAATGTATGCCTTATATCTCATAATTCTATGTATTGCTATAGCAGTTCTTTTTTTTTTTTTTTTTTTTTAAAGATTTTATTTATTTATGCATACAAGCTGAGGTACAGACCAGAGGCGTGGGGCGGTGAGAGGGTTCACCAGAGACAGAGTGGGGAGCAGCACACGCAGATCGAAGGAAATACACTGCTGAGGGGAGCAGTGGGCGAGGCAGGAGAGGTCTGCCGCACCATGTGGGTATCTCCCTGGCCGGGCGTCGAACCTGCGTCGCCGCTGCCAACAGCTCCACAGCGCAGCACTTAACCGCTGCGCCACCAGGGAAGCCCATCTATAGCAGTTCTTATATACCCAGGGGGGCTCACTCATACCACTGCATTTAACAGGATTTAGAGATCTTCTGGACCATATCCTAGTGCCTTATGAGATCTGATTTTTGTGGGAATTCTGTATACCAGGTAGCATCATTCTGAGCCATGAAATTGATCATGGTGGGCTTTTTTACACAGACAATGCTAGATGGTACACATCAGTGTTTTCCTCCTCTCAAACTGAAGGTTAAACGCTTACCCACAGATCACCTATGGCAGAATTGGTTGACTAGAAATCTATTTATTTAATTATAATTGTTATTTTTAAAAGATTTATTTATTTATGCACATAAGCTGAGGTACAGGCCAGAGATGTGGGGGCAGTGAGAGGGTTCACCAGAGGCAAAGTGGGGAGCAAAACAGGCAGATTGATGGAAATACACTGCTGAGGGGAGCAGTGGGCGAGGCAGGAGAGGTCTGCTGTGCCATGTGGGACTCTCCCCGGCCCGGCCTCAAACTCGCGTCGCCACTGCCCACAGCTCCACAGCGCAGAGCTTAACTACTGCACCACCAGGGAGGCCCAGTTGACTAGAAATTTAAATACAGTTTCTTCATTCAATATCTGATAATTTGTGTTAGCTAATGACTGAGGGACCTTGACTTTGGTTCATATTACTTCTCAGTCTCCAGAAGCTAAGCTGACTGACATTCTTTAAAAAATACATGTATTTATTTATACATACAAGATCTGGGGTGTAGGTCAGAGGTGTGGGGTGGTAAGAGGATTCACCAGAGACAGAGTGGGGACCAGAACAGGCAGATCGACTGAAGTACACTGCTGAGGGGAGCAGCAGGCAAGACAGGAGAGGTCTGTTGCACCATGTGTGAATCTCCCTGACCGGGGATCGAGCTCACACTGCAGTGGCTGTGGATAGCTTCATAGTGCTGCAACTTAACCTACTACACCACCAGGAAGGCCCTGACTGACATCCTTATCTCACAGCTTCAGTGTAAAAGTTCAAAAGGACAATAGTAGAAGTTGAAATTTAAGTTAACAAGTCATATCAGTTCTGTCACATTCCATTGGTTCTACCACTATATTTGGTCTACAATAGTTCTACTTTGGCATGGTTTACTATAATTAATATGTGTTCATGTGTCAGAGATTGGAGTATAAAACTCTAGGGGCTTAACACTCCTTTTTGTTTCTACAGTTTTATCATTAATATTTAGCACTAAGTCTTGAATAGAGTAATTTTCCAAAATGTGTTTGGTGAATTAATTTTTCTTCTAACATTGATTAGAAAATTTAAACTGTTAAGTTTTGAGCTGAGCCAAATAAACCATCATGAAATAATGTAAATATATTAAGGGATCAATCTACAATATATAATTTGAGAAATTATGGCCAATGTGTCAATGTCAGAATGTGATTTACAATACTGCACAGTAGCTGAGTACAAAGATTTTTATTACAGGTTGTTGGGGATCAAACCCCATCTCAAAGTCGTTTTTCTTAGTCTTTGGTAAAGTCACTTAGTCATTCTCTTTCTTTTCTTAATAGCTGATTTATAGTACATTATGTACATATATATGTCCAAATATCACAGTCTAAATATACTCATTAGCTGTTGTTCACTTAGGCTTTTTCTATAAATTTGCTAATTTGAACAGTGTGGCAGTGAAAATATGAACACATATATGCTTTGTACTATTATTATTTTTTCAAAAATCAAACTTTGGGTAGAATAAGAGAAGATTGATAGATCATATGGTACATATATTTTTAAAGTACCATACTTATTTCCATAGGGGTTGGATTAATCTAACTTCTCAACAACAGGACACTAGGGCTCTTTTGTCTCCACATTCTTGCCAACAGTCATTTTCTAGTGTATTTTTTTTTTATTTTTTTAATGGGTCCTTCTCATGGGTTTGAGGAAGTATCTCATTGTAGTTTTGATTTGTCTTTCCCTTATAATAAATAATAGTGAATATTTTTTTCACATGCTCATTGACTACCTACATGTCTTCTTTGGAGTAGTGTTTCCTTAGCTCTTTTGCCATTTTTAATTGATTTGTTTTCTTATATTTTAGTTATATGAGTTCTTTGTATAAATTAAGTATTAACTCAGTGTCTCGGGCAGAATTTTCCCCCATTCAGCATTTTTTTGTTTTTTTGTTTGTTTTGCTTTGTTTTAAAATAATTTCTTTCAATTATAAATAAATAGAAGGATAGAAATGAGTCCACACTTACATGTACAGTTAACTTATGACAAAAGAACCAAGAATATAAGTGGAGAAAGGAAAATCTATACAACAAGTGGTGTTAGGAAAATTAAATAAGTACATGTAAGAGAATGGATAAGACCACTGTCTCAGACCATACACAAAAATTAACTCAAAATAGATCAAATACTTTAATGCAAGTTCTGACACCAGAAAATACATAGAAGAAAATGTTTAGGTAAAACATGCCATGACATTGATTCCAGTGATTTTTTGGAAATTTGACTGCATTGACAAGGTTAAAAAAAATAAAAATCAACAAATAGGACTGTGTCAAGTTAAAAAACAAAACAAAACAACTTTTGCACAGCTAGACAAACCATCACTTTTGGATTTCTTTAATTTCTGCCCACCTGGGATTAATGAAGTAGAATTTTTTAAATTCTAAATTAAGATCAATTTTTGTCCAACTTTCAGTTCTTTGTAGTATATTCTCTGTTTTATATTTCCTGTGCATGTGAAAAAACAGTGCATTTGTTTTCTATTATCACTGTAAAAAATAGAAATTTAGTTGCATAAATATGTGTGTGTGTGTGTGTGTGTGTGTGTGTGTGTGTGTGTGTGTGTTGCAGTTCTGTAGCATAGAAGTTCAACATGAATCTCACTGGGCTAAACTCAAAGTGTCAGGACAGATCTGTTCTTTTTATAAGCTCTGTGGGAGAATCTGTTTTTGTTTTGCCTTTCAGCTGCTGTATACAATCTCCCCTCTTTTCTTAGGTCATGACCTTTTTGCTTCATTTTCAAAGGCAACAACTGTATGCTGACTGTACATCACTCTGATTCTTTCATTTCTCTCTCTCTCTCTTCCTGTCTCTCTAAAACCAGGAATTTTTTTCAGCTTTTAATAACTGATATAATTAATTACACAATAATAATGCAAAATTATATTACTTCAATATTCAGGATGTAGATCAAATTTGCATAGTCTCTTAGTTTACGGAGATAAAATATTCAAAGGCCTCAGAAAATGCTTATCATTGGGGAGCCATTATTCTACCTAACACACATAGCTATGATTCATTATTTCCTTCCTCCCTCCTTTCTTTTAGCATTATTTTCCCCACTGTAACTTTCTACCATATTGTGAAGCATTTGAGTGCATAAATGTGTCTTTATATTATATATTCCCAGTAACTATTACAATGTCTGGTAACTGGATAAAATGAAAATAGCAGGGTCTTCCTGGTGGCCTAGGGGTTAAGTTACAGCACTATCACCACTGCAACCCAAAGTTGAGCCCTGGCCAGGGAGCTGACCCACATGGCGCAGCAGACTTCTCCTGTCTTACCTGCTGCTCCCCCAGCAGCATATTTCAGTAGATCTGCCTGTTCTGCTTGCCACTCTGTCTCTGGTGAAAATTCTCATCCCCACACTTACGGCCTGCACCCCAGTTCTTCTATGCAAAAATAAATAAAATCTTAAAAAAAGTAACAATTTAGATTCATTATTTTTTTTAAAAAATAATGATGAAAATAGCATCCAGTAATTTTTATAAATTATATTGTTTTGTATCTTTTCTGGCTGGAGAGTGATGTGGTAAAAATATCACAGTGAGCAAAACAAAGGTAGTACCTAATTTTTTTTGGTTTTTATTTATAATTATATTTTACATGATTGTTCATTTTTGTACATGTTTGCTTTCTTTTCCCAGGTGTAGACCCCCTAGAATTTCCATCACCGGTTCACCTGTGCACCATCACCAAAGTCCCTTGTGCTCTTCCTGCCATTGTTTTGGTCCCCCTTCCTCCCCCTCCACTGCAGAATGTCTCTGATATATAGTTGTCATTTTATTTTTGTTTTGTTTTGTTTTGTTTTGTTGTGGGGTTTGTTTTGTTGTTGTTGTTGTTGTTATTTTTTTCCTTGACCCCTTATTTGGATACTACCAAATTTTATGAAGTTTGGAAATTAGAAACAGTGAACACATACTTTTAAGTGTTAACATAGGAGAAAACCAGCACCACCTAAGTAGATAACAAGTAAACTCTGTTTTTCTTCTTCAGAAAAAAATCATACCCTAATAGTTTCTATTTTCACAAGGATTAAAGGGGCCAACAAAGAAAGGTATTTTGTAAATATTAATATTCTTTATTGGTCAATGTCAAAATGCATTATCATTCAGAAAAACAGCAAATATTACTTGAATTTTTGAGATAAGTTTTCACTCAGTCTCTGTTACATTTTGTAATGTACAAATGTCTTTTTAAATGTTCTACTAAAATGGAAGCATTGTTTTTATTGTAATCAAATTAGTCTCCTAATCACCAATATAGTCTCATTAGTTAACGTCTCTATCCCGATGTAACTCAGTAGGCAGTGCATTAGCTTTATTCCTCTTGTGACATACTGGTCATTTTTCTGTGTAGACTAAATTAAGGGACAACCACTATAGTTTTGTAACTAGAACCCCATGGAGCTCAGAGGCCACAGGGCAAGCCCACTTTGTTGGAACTAAGGTGTGACAGGCTTGTCCTGCCTTCTGTTGACATTTCCTCTCCCTGGTCCCGGTGAGGCCTGATCCAATCATGACTTCCTGGAAACAATAGGCCCATCATCCCGCCCTGACTCTAGGCCAGGTTGGGCTTTTCCCCCTTTTACATCTGGCTCTAGGACTTTAAAATGGACCAATCAGGTGTGAGCAAATGAAACTATCAGTTGCAAGGTAAATGGGCCAATCAGGTTCAAACTCACTACATTACTTAATTATATGTATTGGAAAATGGAACATGAACTGAATGGTGCTAAATGGTCCAATCAGATGCTTAGAATTGAAATTAGTCCAATCAGGCTTGTAGAGTGGGCAACCCTGAAGGAGATACAAGGTAGAGCAAGAATCAGCTTAATCATTTCTTCTGTGGGCCTCTAAGGAGAGGAGGATTCATTAGACTACCTTTGAGGAAGGCAATGTGAAGCCAGCCTCCAAAGAGAGAAGGATTCATTTGACAAGCTTCAAAGAAGAAGCATTCTCAGAACACCTTTGAAAAAGGATTTTTCTGCCTGTTTTTGAAAAAAGAGATGCATAGAAGAGTCGACCTCTATGGGATTCACTAGATGTTAATATACTTCACAGACTTCTAGACCTTCACACCTCTATAGACTTTCACAGAAACTCAACTGCTGCACATGCCTCTGACCTTGCTGCTGATATCACCTGCAAAGAACACTGTTGGTCTTGGTCCAACATCTCAAAAAGCTGATCACAGCCTTTGGTTTTCCAGCACCACCTCCTGGTGCTGTTGAGTCCTCTGTCTGGTCTAACATCCTGCCCATCCGTTAGACAGCTACTGTAGGCTGCTGCAGTATCACGTCATCTTCCACGAGCTACTTTTGTCTGGGAATTGTGGATATTGTGGACACTGTCTGGGTTGAGACAGCTGGCTACTTGTGGCCTTCAAAACTCCTTCCTTTTCCCCAAACTCCCATTTGCTATATAAACCCTATTGTTGGATCCTGAGCCTGAGTACAATTGCAATTGTGCATATCGGTGAGAAAACACTAACAATGACCTGTCCCCTCACCCTGGTCACTGTCTATTGGGACTATTTTGGACTCTTCTGAGAGTCTTTTGCTTTTTTCAGGTGTTTTAGATCACTCTATCCAGACAAGTTTATTTAAGTGTAAGTGCTAGGATCCAATCATTCTTCACGGGGAAATGGAGAAAAGAACATGATATGTTTTACCATATGTTTTTGTAAGATTCTAATACATAGTAAACCCTTTGCTAAATATTGGAAATATAAATACACTCCTTCTCTTATGTTGTTCAATCTACTTGAAACACAGAGACATAAACTGGTTGTTTCTTAACAATTGGGAAGTTTTATGAAAACAATAATAGAAAATAGGTTTGGGGACTCATGGTGGCACAGTGGTTAAGTGCTGCGCTGTGGAGCTGTTGGCAGCAGTGACGTGAGTTCGATGCCTGGCCAGGGAGATTCCCACAAGGCACGCCAGACCTCTCCTGCCTCGCCCACTGCTCCCCTCAGCAGTGTATTTCCGTCCATCTGCCTGTTCTGCCCCCCACTCTGTCTCTGGTGAACCCTCTCGCTGCCCCACACCTCTGTCCTGTACCCCAGCTTGTATGCATAAATAAATGAATCTTTTAAAAAATAAGATTTTAATAATTCTACTACTACTATAACACTGGAAAATCAGTGCAGTTTCCATTAAAAGTGAAAAAAAATTGGAATGATGTCAACATTTCTTTACCTTTAAGCAATGGAACTGAAATAGAACAAATGGTTGGAAACTCTCTAATTTGTCTGAAATTTCTCTTTAGCAAAATTCAAAAGAAAGAGTAACAAATGAAAGGAAACTTTGGGAGGGGACAGGTAGAGCAAGGGTATGAAAGAAAAAAGAAATATAGTAACTTTTATCAATTGCATGCCAATTTTAGCATAGAGCTATTGATGGAATTCAGAAAATTTTAGTTTTAGAGTGTATATTTCTCTTTGTTCTATGGCACTGAAGTCAGGCAGAACACTTGAAAAACTTTCAATATGCTTACAGTTTTGTTAATTATATTTGAAAGTTATTAATAATATTAGAAGGAACAAACTTTATTTCTCTGATAACATTGGTTTTATTTATGCTTTTGTGAAATACCTCCAAATGTAAATATCCACAGCTCTTTTGAAAATATTGCCTAAGTCATATTTAATTATAAATAGAATTCTAACATCATGGCAATGATTTTCCTAAAGCAATTCAAATTCTGAAGGGAATACAGAAAACTCAAGTGTGAGAGACTGTTGTCACTAAATGGTGGATATTGTTACAAATGATCATAACACACAGGTTAACTGGGAAGTTCAGTGTATTTCCAAACAGAAAAGTGCGTGGAATTCTTTTGAAAACTGTCAAGTGTAATACTAACATTGTCAGTCTGCTAATCCTTAATAAAATGCAATGATTTAATACCGAAAGACAATATAGACTTGAGCCTTCCTTGTGGCAGAATAGGTTAAGCGTATCACTATAAGGATATCCAGAGCCACTGCAGCAGAGTTCAAACCTGGCCAGGGAGATTCCTACATGGCGCATCAGATTTCTTCTGCCTCATCCACTGCTCCCCTAAGCAGTGTATTTCAGTGGATCTGCCTTTTCAGCTCCCTACTCTGTCTCTGGTGAATCCTCTCAACCCCCACACCTCTGGCTTACACCCCAGTTCTTGTATGCATAAATAAATAAATCTTAAAAAAAAACAGTACAGACTTAGATGACATTGAGATAGGCATAAAGTTTGCATTGTTTACCTATTTTGAACAAAATTAATATCTTGAGCAATTTTAAAACTTGATTTTTCATTGATTTTATGCTAGTGATACACATCATTTTATTAGAAGAAAACCTTGATTTTTAAGATTAATTCCATATATGAATTATATTTTATGTATTCATACTTTATTCTGTAGTAACAATAATACTGACTTTCAGCTTTTCAGAATAGGAAATCTTTCAATTATTTTGTTGAATATATTTTATTTTTATTTATTTATTTTTTTTAAAGATTTATTTATTTATACATACAAGCTGGGGTACAGGCCAGAGGCGTGGGGCGGCGAGAGGTTTCACCAGAGACAGATTGGGGAGCAGAACAGGCAGATCAGAAATACACTGCTGCTGGGCCTCCCCGGTGGCGCAGAGGTTAAGTGCTGCGCTGTGTAGCTGTTGGCAGCGGTGACGTGAGTTCGACGCCCGGCTGGGGAGAATCCCACATGGCCTGGCAGACCTCTCCTGCCTCGCCCGCTGCTCCCCTCAGCAGTGTATTTCTGATCTGCCTGTTCTGCTCCCCACTCTGTCTCTGGTGAACCCTCTCGCCGCCCCACGCCTCTGGCCTGTACCCCAGCTTGTATGTATAAATAAAAAATAATTCTTTAAAAAAAAAAAAAGAAATACACTGCTGAGGGGAGCAGCGGGCGAGGCAGGAGAGGTCTGCCACACCATGTGGGGCTCTCCCTGGCTGGGCGTCGAACTCACATCGCTGCTGCTGCCCACAGCTCCACAGCGCAGCGCTCAACCGCTGCGCTACCAGGGAGGCCCTGAATATATTTTAAATAAGTTTCTTAACCTCTCTACTCTTCAATTTCAATATTAAATACAGAAACAAATACATCTACTTCAAGGGAGTGTTGTATGGAACCAGGGTGTATAGAATCCTAAATATTAACTGACACAATATATTTACTTATTTAAAAAGTCATCATTAGTGATAACTGTCCTGAAAATATATATTCTTTTATAGTTAATTTGAATTATTTTTATGAGTACATTAATTCTAAGATTTAATGAATTTCACTTCATGTTTAGTGCAGACATTACTAAATTAAAGTAAAAAATATAATATGTACTTAGACTACAGTTAGTATAGGTCTATACAATCATAGAATTGCATACATTTAAGATTATTTCTCAGTTAGCTTTTGTAAGGATTGCTGCCAATCAATAATTTAAAGTTTGTCCATAGGAAAAATAAACTACATAAGACACATATCGTAGTATAAGATTCATGATTTGGGCTTAGGTGAGGATAGAAAGGTTTAGTCAGCTTAGTTTAAGCTCAATTCTCTGCTATCTATTATATCTGTGATAATAAGTAATCAATATCCTGATGGACCCTTTCAGGAATCCTTCCACAGTCTATTCATGAGGCCAAGGGAACATCCTGGCCATTTATCATATATTGACATCTCTTTCATCAGTGACCATATGGAGTTGGGTTACACGCATTAGAAAAGCAAAATGTCAAGGCTTAATCTATTCCATTATCACAAGATAATTTATTATAAAGATATAAACAAATACAAGATGTTTGTCAGTCTTTATATTTTACACTATAGCATAAGATTATCTTTCATCTATTGTTCTGTAATATGAATATTAGAGAATCAAAGTCCTGTCTTTTTTAGTGCCACAGAGGAAAAAAGAATGGTTACATGATTATTTTTCTTACAATCATTTTGGATTAAAAAAAAGATACACCTCAAACTAAGGTCAAGAAATATTAAATATTTGTTCATGAATCTACATTGGTGTATAATCTTGCTTGTAAATTTTAAGAAATATAAGAATTTCCAAACTTGCCATAAACTTTAAAACATTTCAAAGATAGAAACGTAAACACCAAGGGATTATAAAAACAGTATAGGTAACATTTCTTGAAAATGTCATATTGAGATAAATTAAATAGCTTTGTAGACTTTTCTCTTTGATGTCCATCCATTAAAATCCCATGCATTTTATTTATTGACCTAAGTTTACTCTGTTAAATACTTTGTGGCTGGGAATAAGATGGATTTACCCTGATTCTGTTATTTTTATTTTTATTTTTTTGGTCCTAAAACATGAAACCTGCAAAAATGATGAAAATATTAGCTATGACTTGGCAGATAAACAGAATCATTGAATCATTGACTCCTCCAGGGGCATCGAGAATAGGAATCTGTAGGGACAGACACATGTAGAATGGAACTCAGGATATAAGTACCAGTGTCTCAGCAAGGAGAAAAGAAACCACAGAAAAGGGTTGAAAAGACTGAGCTATAGTAATACAGGAACGGTTCCAGCTCACCAGGAGAGATACCCACCCTTCCCCCACTAAGTCCCTGAGGCTTCCCCATGGTCCTGGTTCAGGGAGAAGAGCGCATAGTTCTCAAAGAGAGCACGGCTTACTCACCTAATCAGTAAGGAGTATATGGGCAGCCAGCGACTAGATTTAGCAGTGTAAAGAAGCCCCTACTCAATCTCTGTCCTCACAGGATTGTCTGTGCCCAGCATGGTGAGCCAGGGAAATCATTTCACCTTCCTACTATGTGACTTTTGGTCCCTGCCCAGCATGCACAGAATGAAAATGTGTGGCCACACTGAACTCAGTCTGCCAAGCAAGTTATTTGTGCCCACCTTGAGGAGTCCGAAGTGTAAGCTTTGAACTATTGTGATTTCTGGTGTTTGCTCACTTGCATACTGAGAGACAGCAGCACCATGGGGCATAGCTCTTTGGGTCTGTTGGATGGGGACTCCTAAACCATGGGCTTGAGAAGATCTGGGTTCCCAATCAACCTTCCCACTGTGAGAACTCTACCATGCACATGATGCATGTACATAGAAGGGGTCTTTGAGAGTGGACACAGTAACTGGAGTCTTCATCATGGGTTATTTTTGCTATTGATCAGGCACCAGAAGAGCAAGTCTGGAACTGGTACAATTTCTGGCACTTGCTCCCCTCTCCACTGGAAGAGTAGAAGATCTTCAGGCATGGAATTCTTAATCCTGTCAGCAAGGGAATCCTAGCATGGAATTTGGAGACCCTGAGTTTCCACACATCACTCTCCTTTTTGTGATCTTTGGGCCTGATCTGATAGTTTGTAGTCAGAAACTATGAATAGGCACATATTCTGCGAACAAATGGAAACTGGTTGTTGCTGGTCAGTGTAAGAATCACAAAGGTACCTATTTCACCTTAACATGCTCTCAGTCTTCCTCTGAAATTTTTGACTTACTGCTGCTAGATGATGCAGAACAACTGGGGAGAAGATATAAAACAGCAAAAGGTACTGACAAAAAAATAAAACATATGGCAACTTGAAACACCAAGTGACAACACAAAGAAAGAACAGTTCTCCAGAACCCATCACAATAATGTGGAGCATCTTATCTGATAATATAAAGTTCAGAATGGATATACTAAATATTTTACCCAAAAAAGGAAGAAAATACACAAACAGTATTATTAAGATAAATAAATTTTTGTTCTTTTATTTTGCATAGAAGAAATGGGTATAGGCCAGAGATGTGGGGGTGAGAGAATTCACCAGAGAAAGAGAAGTGAGCAGAACAGGTGGATCTACTGAAATACACTGCTAAAGGGAGCAGCAGGTGAGACAGGAGAGGTCTGCTGCACCAAATGTTGGTTAGATCCCTGGCTGAGGCTTGAACTTATCCCCTAGGCCACTAGGGAGGCCTGGAAAATAAATTAATGAAAACCAATTGCAAATTGAATATTGAAACCAGAAATAATAGGGTTGCAAAGCAAAATACCAAACAAGGTGATAAAAAATTCTGCAGAAATCTATGTAGTAGGGCAGAGCAAATAAAAGATAGAATAAATGAAGTTGTGGACCATAAAGCACAGAAAGACATACAGTCATGAAACTACCAACAGTTCAAGACAAAGAAAGAATAATGGCTAGGTAAAGAACAAGTAACCTTTAAAGAAAACTCAAACATACTGAAATCAGACTTCTTAGAGAAAACTCTACAAGGAAGGAGAGAAAAGAATGACACATTCAAAATATTTAGCAATAAGACTACAATACAAGAATATAATAATTTCCAAGTCTCTCCCTTCATGGAGAAAAAAATAAATATTTGCCAGGAAAGCAGAAGCTGAAGGTTAAGCAATACGAAATGCAACAAATATTTCATAAATACTGAGAATCATAGAGCTTACTACATGCCAGCAAAAGAGGAATAACCTAGATGAAATGAACAGATTATTAAAAACCCCAAGAGTGAATTGAGAAGAAATAGGAAACCTGAACACACCTATCACAAGAGGAAAATTTAAAACTATTCAAAAGTCTCCTAGACAACAAAAGCTGAGGTTCAGATAGTATCAGTAGCATGTTCTATAATATGTTCATCTTAATGATGAGCTAATATGTGTCCTTCTCAAACTCTGCCAAAAAAAAATTGGACAAAGAAGGAATGCTCCCAAATATATCCTATGAGACCAACATCAGTCTGATAACAAATCCTGAAAAATACATCTCACACACACACACACAAAAAGAAAATTACAGGCTAATATTTCTGAATAAACATATATGCAAAAATCCTCAACAAAACTTTAGCAAAGCAAACTCCAAATATATCACAAAGATCATACACCATGGCCATATGGGACTTATTACAGGGACATAAATTTGTTTTAACAACTGAAAATTGTTTGACATGGTTAACCACAATAAAATAAGTTACCATAAAAATCATATAATCATATCAATAGATGCAGAGCACACATTTGATAAGACTCAAAATTATTTTTTTATAAAAACTCTATAAATCTGGATCTAGATGGAACATTTCTCAATATAGTAAAAGCCATCTACAAAAGACTCACTGCTCTCAATGCTGTCACCCCAGGGAGTGACTTGAAAGAATGGTTTTCCTCTAATATAGGATAAGGATATCCAATTTCACCCCTAAAATAGTTCAAATAACAATTTTAAATATTTAAAAATATTTGTTTAAGAATAATTGAAAAAAGAAATCAGAACTGAAATGTGTCAGGGAACAATATAAATTTACAGAAATCAGTTGCCTTTCTATATGCACAGAATGAAATAAAGAGAATGATATCATGAAAGCAATTCCATTCATAACTGCAACAAAAATAAATACATGATAGGGTAAAAAATATCTACAAGTGTAACTATAAAAGACAGAATAAACATAACTGAAACTTGTATATAAAAAAACAAAAATATGGATAAAACAAAAGAATCCTAATATAAATGGATGATGGTATCACACTTTGACACTTCAAACTACAACACAAGCTACAGTAACCAAAATAGTATAGTATCGGAACATATAGAACAATGGAATAGAATTAAGAGCCCAGAAATAAAACCATACATTAATGATAAATTAACCTATAACAAAAGTGCCAATAGTATACACTGGAGAAAACAGTGTCCTCTCCAAATGGTTTTAGGAAAACTGGTTAACCACATGAAAAGAAAGTAGATCATCATCTCATACCTTACACAATTATTAACCAAAGATCCATTAGACATGAATATGAGACACCAAACCATAAAATCTGTTGAAGAAAATAGTGGTAAAATACACTATGATGCTGGCTTCAGTAACAGCAAAAGAATCAAACAAAAGCTACAACATATATATCTGTGTGTGTGTGTATACACATGTGCACACATACATATAAACATACATATACATATGCACATGCATAACCAGTGCCTGCCCAGAACAGCAAAGGGCTCACAAATCTCTGTGAGACCCCTTCAGTGCCCACCCAGATTCGTGAGACCCCAAACCCATATTGGGGAGGATGCCAGAGATGCCAGAAGCCTCACGACCTTCCAGGAGACACCACCAGTGTACACCCAGACCACAGAGGCCTCACAGCTCTCTGCGAGATCAGTGCCAGCCCAGACCAGTGAGCCACCATACCCACATCAGGGAGGGTGCCAGAGTGGCCAGAGGCCTAGTGACCTTCTGCAGGACTCTACCTGCCCTGGTCTGGACCTACAGAGGCCTCGGGACCTCCTGAGAGACACTGTCAGTGGCTGCCCAGACCAGCAGAGACTTTGTAACTTTCTTCAAGGTCCCAGCAGTTCCTGCCCATGCTGGTAAAGGCCTCGAGGCTTCCTGGGGGACTCGCCAGTGCCTGCCTGTACCAACAGAGACCACGTGACTTCCCACAAGTCCCCCCACTTAACTACTGAGATCTCAGAGCTATGTCAGGGATTAAGTCCAATAGTAGTGCCCTCACAATCTCCAGTGAGACCCACCAGTTGCTTGCCCAGATAGTTAGGACTACCTCTGCGTGAATACCCAGACCCAAGTGGTGGTTGACCAGAAAATAAATCAGGGGCAAACCAGATCCAAAACTGGATTAACACAATAATTCTATCTTTAATTTTTATTTACTCTTTTCTTCTCTGCCAATAGATTCCTTGAAAAATTCTCCAATAAAGTTCCTCCTAAAGGTTATCTGTTTATTATCACCTAAAGAAAGTCATCTCTCCCCTGGGGATGGGGAAATCTCCAATGGCGGGGGCATCCCATGGATATTGCCTTTCATTAGGCCCTTAGCCACTGCGCTATTCCTCACTGTCCTCTTTGGATTTTGCATACTCAATCTCTTTGTCAAATGTGTTTCCTCTCATCTAGGTGTCATCAATTTCCAATTCCTACAAGAGGAATAGCCTGCTCAGATACTCCCTCCCCTTACATTGCATCTATGTCTCCTTCCAGAAGCAACAATATTAGTAAGTTCAGGGGCTAGTCTTAGGGAGATCATAGCCTAGTCCCTTTAGGTAAGACAGTTCTATGTTCTGCTCCAGCATGAAATAGCTGCAGAAGATTGATCTCCCTCCTTAAACTCCCCAAAAGATTTTAGGCTGGATATGGTTAAGAGGGTTTGACGGAGGTTTGTGGTGGAAAACTTGAAATGGAGACTTCCCAGTAATAATAACTGGAGGTGCGGTTAGAAATGATTAGTATCAGGGCCTCCCTGGTGGCGCAGCGGTTAAGTGCTGCGCTGTGGAGCTGTTGGCAGCAGTGACGAGAGTTCGATGCCCGGCGGGGGAGATTCCCACATGGCGTGGCAGACCTCTCCTGCCTCGCCTGCTGCTCCCCTCAGCAGTGTATTTCTGTCTATCTGCCTGTTCTGCTCCCCACTCTGTCTCTGGTGAACCCTCTCACTGCTCCACACCTCTGGCCTGTACCCCAGCTTGTATGCATAATTTTAAAAAAATACTTAAAAAAAGTATTTTAATGATTATTAGTACCATCATTAAACCAGCTATAGAAATGAAAATCCTTAAGCCTAACCCAGATGTAAGGATGTGGAACATGTCGGTCATTATAAAGAACTGCTATAGAAAATATCTTCGGTGCAAACCAGAGCTAGAATTTGATAATCATTATATAGAATCAACATTCCTTACAAATTTAGCTACTTACACTGTAGAAGTGACTAATTTAATATCAGATAAAATTTCAACAAAGGAACATGACATCAGAACAACTCCTGCCCTGGCAAAATGCTCTCATCCCAAGACTGCCCTCCTGTGTCTATGCATGAGTCCCTTTGAACAAACTCACCCCTTTCAAATATAGCTCTTCCTGCCTCCTTGTGTCTGTGCAAGCATATTCTTTTCCTTTTATTTTTTTTCTTTTCTAAGAAACCTGCCTTTTTGGATGTAACTTTTGCCTGCCTGCATCTATGAAAATGTCTTTGTCTCCTTGGCCAACTCACCAGGTGTTGCTGAGAGGCAAACTCTGTTCAAAGTTTTCTCAGAAGTAATTCGAGGACTTCACTCATTTGAACGCTAAATCTCACCAGAACTTCATGGTTTCCTCATTTCTGCACCTTATTAGTGGGTTGTGGGAAGGAATAGCTACAATATAGAAGTACTTAATAATATGGTTGCTTTGTAGTAGAAACCCCGTATAGGAGATTAATAATGATGATGACGAGAGGATGATAGTGGTAATGATTTCCCAGGAAAAGCAGAATTGAAAAAAAAAGGTATAAAATGTGTTGAGTAATCTTTCATTCATATTTTCATACTGTGCTCTGTTTGATTTACCTCTTTATTATCTACCTATTACCATTTCATTTGATTTTTCTGCTGATTATGTTGATCTCAACCTTATTTTCTAATATTAATTTAAAGTGGCGATCTGAATAATCTGATCATGCTCTAGTCTTCCATTACAACCAAATTAAAAAAAATGGAGTGTTATGGAACAAAAAGCTCACCAATTTTTAGGACTATGATGATGGAACAATAGTTGACCCTACACAATAGGTTTTGTGTAAAAATTACAAGTGCCAAATAATCTATTCCTGTATTTGTTACATTTTATTCTAAAAAAAATACCAGATATATTAATTTGAATGATTCTTTTTGATTTTTTATTTCATATTTGAAAGTAAAAGCACTTATTGCAATGTAATGTTTAAATGAATACATTTCTGATTTATTTTAATATTCTGAACTAGAATTAGAATATTTATTCTAATATTCTGAAATTTTGTATCAGGGTTTTAAAATGAACAGAAAAGTCATCGTTATATTAACTATGACATGACACAACTGGGTTTACAGATACGAGTATATTCTGAGGTAAGTGTATAGGTAATTAGTTCTAAAGCAAGGTAATATTCTCATAAATAGGGAATAAATATTAGCAAATTCATTAATTAGTCATTATTATACTTCTGTCATTTAGAATAATGTGTTTGTTTAAACAAAGGTTTCCTATTTATTAGAGTCATTAATGACTGTCTGTAAGAGATTGTGTTCTAGCATTTCACCGATATTTGAGAAATGCACATAAATTAGATTTCTTTATGGGGCTTTATCTCATTCTTTATCTTTATAAAGTGAAAGTCAAACATAGTATGAACTCCATAAACCTGTTTCAGATACTTTCCTTTGTCTTTCTGATCACATTGTGTTCCCTCTACATTTCTTAAAATTTGTGTAACATTTATTTCATTACATTGTAATACTTGTTTCAAATTCTGCCTTTCTTAATGCCTCCGATAACATAAACATTCTTTATTGAATAATTTGAACACCCAATTGCAAACACATTAATAAAACTTTGAAATCAATTATTTTAATAAATGAAAATATTTCATATGTATATATACTCACTATCCTGCAGTTATGTATTCTTATGGCACACATTATGTTTTGCATTCAGTATCTATACATGACTATCACAAAGACTCTGACCATAAATAAGAATATTTTTTAGGGGCTTCCCTGGTGGTGCAGAGTTAAGTCTCAGTGCTATCAAGGCTTTGGCAGCCTCTGAGACGTTAATTGGATCCCAGGCCAGGGAGCTGACCAGCATGGCACAGCAGACCTCCCTTGTCTTGCCTGCTGCTTCCCTTAGCAGTGTGTTTCAGTCAGCCCTGCTATTCTGCTCCTCACTCTGTCTCTGGTGAATACCCTCACCCCCCCCCACATCTCTGGCCTACACCCCAGTTCTTATATGCATAAATAAATAAAATAAGTCTTTAAAAATAAATTTAAAAATTTAAAAAACTAATAAAAATCTAAAAATCATTACATTTCACTTTAAGACCAAAAAAACAAAAATAAACACCCATCCTCATGATAAATTATCCACAAGACAATTTCTAATATGTATCTTACATCCAGTTACTGATTCCAAACATTATTTTTCAATGATCTAAAATAAAACATCACCAACAAAAATAAAGAAAAAACATGTAAAATAATAACCGAAATATTTTAATTTTATCAAACATGCAAAAATGCATATATTTTTAAGCATTATATGATTTTTATTCAATAACAATATATAATAAGAATATAAATTTCCATGATGAACTCGGTCAAAGTTTTCAAAGAGTGCTCTATAAAATACAGGTTTCTACAAATGTTCCTCATGCATTGATGAAAAAAAAAATATATATGAGAAGATGTTTAGCAGCATTTTAGAAGTTAACTGAAAATTAAAACAATTATGAGATAGCAGTACTCATATTTTAGAATAGATAACATATCAAAACCTGCAATTCCATAATTTGGTATATACACAAAGCAGTAGGAATTCTAATTCATGCTAATAAGAATGTAAAAGGCACAGTCATTTGGAGAAACCATTTGTCCATTTCATAAAAATATATATTTATACAGAGTTACCATATACCCTAACAATATACTTCTAGGTATTTACCCAACTGGAGTAGAAATGTATGACTACATAAAATCCAACATGTAAATTGTCTTAGAGACTTTTTTTCAGAATCACTAAAACTGGAAGAAACTAAGATGTATTTAACTGAATATAGAAATGGTGTACATCTTTACAATGGAATATTATTAAATAGTAAAAGGAAATGTTTATTAGGCGATGCAGAGACATGGATAAATATTACATGCATATTACTAATATATGATTTTTTAAAAAACATTTGATATATTTTTAAGAAACATCTATTAAAAAACATACATACCGTGTAACATTCTGGAAAAGGTAAAACTAGAGATCGGTCCCAGATCAGTGATTTCAAGACTCGTTGAGGGGAAGGGACAGAGGATATAATAAGTGAAGCACAAGGAATATTTTTAGACTGTGAAACTATTCTGTGTGCTACTACAAAGGTAAATACTAGGGATCAAGCATTTATTAAAATCTACAGAATTTTATAGAAGAGCATAAACCTAAGTTTCGGATTTAAAAATAAATCATTAAGGAGGTTACAGATATAAGGATGGAATACAGAATCTGACCAAAGTATCTAAAAATATCACAAATATATCAAATAATGTCGGTTAAAAAGGATAGAGGAGGGCCTCCCTGGTGGCGCAGTGGTTGGGCGCTATGCTGTGGAGCTGTCGGCAGACCTCTCCTGCCTTGCCCACTGCTCCCCTCAGCAGTGTGTTTCCGTCAATCTGCATGTTCTGCTCCCCATTGTCTCTGATGGGCCCTCTAGCCACTCCATGCCTCTGGCCTGTACCCCAGCTTATATGCATAAATAAATAAATCTTTAAAAAAAAAAAGGAGGGAGGAAAAGGGTTCTGACCTACGTGACTTTGGAAATGTGTGTAATTCATCAAACTGAAGACAGAAGTAACTGTATTTAAGCAATGTACTTGAGAAAATAAAGTGTTTCACCACCACAATTTATGAGTCAGCAATTTTGATATTGCAATGCATCTATACTGGTATTCAATGATTAAGAAAATGGATGGTGAATTGAGCGGCAGGTTACAGGGTTATGGAGAATTACAGGGATCCAGGCTGTCCATATGGTAATGGATTAAGATTAGAGACATCAGTATGAAGTCATTTGTTTGGCTTAATATTTTATATTTGTTAAAGTATTTTATATATGTAAAAATGTTATACTTTACAGTGTGTATAAACTTCTCTATATAATTATGACTGTAAACTTACCTATCTGGATCTATATATTTCCATGCTCTGCCAGGTGAACGGCATCTATATAAGAATACATGAAATATTAGTTTATTTACACCTTCCCCATTCACACTAACCACTAAACACAATATTTTATTTGATTAAAAACTGTCTGAGAATACCTGATGACACGTCACTGCATAGGTCTCAGTAATGCACAAAAAAGACCAGTAAACTTGAATTAGCTGGTGATAATGAAGTCGAAAACACCAAATTGAAAGTGAAATGACTTATTTGTATTTTTTATGCCGAAGAGAGAATTAATTATAAAATTGTGAGTAAGTCATACATGATATACAAAACTAAACAATAAAAAATGAGGGTAAAAAGAAAATAAATATGCTCCTCTTTATAGAATAGTGGTTTCGGGCCTCCTTGGTGGTGCAGCGGTTAAGTTCTGCACTGTGGAGCTGTCTGCAGCAGGTGACTAGAGTTTGACTCCCGGTCAGGGAGATTCCCATATGGCGTGGCAGACCTCTCTTGCCTTGCCTGCTGCTCCCCTCAGCAGTGTGTTTCTGTTGATCTTCCTGTTCTGCTCCCCATTCTTTCTCTGGTGAACCCTCTCGCCACCATATGCCTCTGGCTTGTGCCCCAGCTTGTATGCATAAATAAATAAATCTTTAAATAAAATTGAATAGTGGTTTCTATGCAATCTGGAGAGTAAAGTAGTATACATAGCTATAGCAAATAGGCAAGAGAAAGATATAAAAGAAAACCAAACTGGAAAATAAGTAGAATTATTACTATTTGCAAACTATTTGTCAATGTATACAGAGAACCCTAAATATGTAACACCCCCCATACACACACACACACACACACACACACACAATCAGAAAATATAAATCAGTGGCAGTGAAGTGGTAATGCCACAAAACCAACAAATGAAAATTGATTGTATTCCTGTACACAGTGAACTAACAGACAAAGAAATCAAGGGGAAAAAAATCCCTTTTTAAATATGCATCAACAATATTAAATAGGAATAAACTTTAAAAAAGAGGTGAAGTATCTATAGAACATGAACTACATGACATTATTAAAATAAATAGAAGATACACATAATTGGAAAGATATTTGTTCTTCATGGTTTGGAAGAATTACCATAATGAAAATATCCATATTCAACAAAAATTATTCAGATTCTTTGCGATCACCATCAAAGCTTCAATGTCATTCTTCAAAGAAATAAACAAAGCATAAATGAAATTTATACGGAACCATGAAATATCCATAATAAATAAAGCAATCTTGACCAACATAAAATAAAATAAAGCACACAAGTATTGTACTCCCATATTTAAAAGTATACTACAAACGTAGAGAAATCAAAAAAGCATGGCATTGGGATAAAAGTAGACACATGATTGATAAACTTCAGAACCCAGAAGTAAACTCAAACATATATGAATAGCTAATTTTTAATAAAGGGAGAAAAGATATTCTCTTCAACAGATGATGTTGGGAAAACTGGACAACCATATGTAAATAGTGAAATTACAACATATTGCATACCCTATAAAAATTACTCAAAACAGATTAGATTTGTACAGAAGACATGATGCAATGAAATATATACAACAAAACATTCTGTGGTTTTAACTTTGGGACTTAATTCCAATGGAAATCAAACCAAAAGTAAAAAGGAATATGTCAAGCTAAAATGTTTCTACACAGAAAAATAAAGTATCACTAAAATGAAAAACACCCTATTGAATGAGGGAAATATTTGTACATCACACATCTGAAAAGGGACTAATATCCAAGGCTAATTAAAAAGTAATACAACTCAACAAGGAAAAAAAAATGAGATACCGCCTTACACTAGTGAGAATGGCACACACTTAAAAAAAAAACAAAACAGGCAACAACAAATGTTGGGGAGGCTGTGTAGAAAAAGGAACTCTCTTACACTGCTGGTGGGAATGCAAACAGGCCCAACAACTATGAAAGCTTTGTGGTGGTTCCTCGAACTACTAAATATGGAGCTTCCACATGACCCAGCAATTCCACTACTAGGAATCAAACAAAAGGACTTGAAAACATTAATTCAAAGGGATACCTGCACCCCTATGTTTATTGCAGCACTGATACCCCAAAACAGATGACTGGATCAAGAAGATCAAGAAGATGTGGGATATATATTATATATATATATACACACACACATACACACACAACAATCAAAAAAGATAAACTCATGCCATTCACAGCAACATGGATGGAGCTAGAAGGGATCATGCTCAGTGAAATAAGCCAGAAGGAAGAAGAAAAAATATCAAATGGTTTCACTTATAGGAGGCATATAGGGAATCCAAATAAGGCATCAGGACAAAAAGCAGCAATAACAAGAACAATAAAAGAACTACAAAACCAGTAGGCAACCATAAATAAGAGATATTCTGCGAGGGAAGGGGAAGAAAGGGATCTAAACAGGGAAGAGAAGAGCACAAGAAACTATGGTGATGGTTCACGGGTGAACTGGTGATGGGAATTTTATGGTAATGATGTAAAAAATATAAATGTGTCTTTAAAAATGATCTAATTAAAAAATGTGCAGAGATGTTAAACAGATATTTACAGATATTTCTCCTAAGAAAACATATATATATCTCCAACAGGTACATGAAAAAAGATCATCATCACTGTTATCAAGGAATGCCAACCAAAACTACAATGAGATACTACCTGACACCAATGAGTACAATGCATATCAAAAAGTCAAGAAACAACAAGTGTTGGGGATGATAAGGAAATGAGAAATCTCATACACTGTTAGTGAGAATGTAGGCTAGTCCAGCCTCTGTGGAAAACAATATGGTGGTTTGTCAACACATTGAAAATAGTTCTACCATATGATCCTTCAAACCCATTCCTATGTATCTATCCAAAGACTGTAAAAAAAAAAATACTAATTTAAAGGAATGTATGTATTCTTATGCTCATTGTAATGTAATTTATAATAGCTGATCGATAGAAATACCCTATATGGCCAAGAAGAGATGAGTGAACAAAGAAGGTATAATTAATTATACAATGGATTTCTACGCAACTATTGAAAAAATGAAACATTGTCATTTTCAGCAATATAGATGGAAAGAGAGGGAACTAGGTTAAGCAAAATAAGTAATTAGGAGAAATAAAATACTAGAGATGACTTCATTCATATATGGAAGATAAGGAAAAAGAGAAACAGACTAAAACAAACTGGAAATTTGACTACAAATGGGACTACCAGAAGGGACTGGGTAAAGGTTGGGGATCAAAAGGAATGAAGCAGTCAATAGACTATAGAGGATGATTATGGTGCCTTGGTGGTAAGTATTGTACAGTCACATATATCTGAAGAGGTATGAAACTATACCCCTGGATATAAGCACTGTTTTAAGCCAATGTTAACAATAAAATGCACCATATTTTAATATTAACCAGGGGCTATATTCACTTGCTTCTTTGTTAATATGAACGAGATGAGGAAGTTTATGAGTTGGGGGCTTATACAAGCCCATTAATAGTGTGTGATTACTGATTTTTTTTTGTTCTAGTTATTTATATTAATATAAATATATATATCAGTAATTGCATTTTGAAGAACATCTTATTTAATAAAGGATGTGGGGTAGGTAGTAATACAAAGTATTTACCAACTTCAGTTTTTTATGCAGAAATACATGAAATAAATGAGATAGATTCTTATATTCTTTAGAAATATTATTTTAACATATACAGTAAGCCAATAAATAATTTTCACCTACATATTGAGGATGTTTTCTTATAATTACCCTTTTAGAAAAAGATGTTCTGAAAAGTATGTTTTTAAATGTCAGTGGTATGATTTTGTAAAGAGGTAATTTACATGGATTGACTTCATAATCACCATGAAGAAAATATCAACCTCTCAAATATCTCACCAACATCCACTGATGCTCAAAATTTATTCAGGGGAAAATGTTATTTTTAATATGCAATTAACTAAAAAAATCCACATATAAAATGTCTGATTATAAGCAAATTATATATTCACATTCAACGAAATTCAGTGTGTGAAATGCCAGGTAACACATCATTCTTGTGGAATTCAGACTAGAAGGTGAGTCCTACTTTTAATTTCAAAATAAGTTTAAAGGAAGATTTTATCCTTCTATCACATGCAGAGTTCTACGTTACCATTATTCTGAAGGAAATTAAAAGAACTCAAAGAACTCAGAAAAAAAAATGCCCTGCTAAATAAAATTAAGGAATAGGAGAGAAAAATTGAAGCTTTAATTAAAAAAATTTTTTTTTTTTTTACTAAAAAAGTAACAGAGATGCAGGATTCAAAATAATCAGTAGAGGAGGTAAAAAATTACAGAGAATGCAATGGGAGCAGAAGGACAAAATGGAAGCTTGAATCCATGACCACGAAGATGATGAAACACAAAAGAACCTGGAAGGAGGGAAAAGAAAGTGAAAGAAGGAAGAAAGGAGGGAGGGAGGGAGGGAGGGAACAAGGGAGGGAGGAAGGGGAAGGAAGGAAGGAAGGGAAAGAAAGACAGACATCAAGAAAACCCTGTATCTATTAGTAAAGGAAACATATTAATTATGGGTATTCCAGAGGAACATAAAAAGATAAAGGAACAGGCCCTTCCTGGTGGCATAACCGGTTAAGTCGCAGCACTATGAAGCTATCCAGAGCCATTGCACAAGTTTAAGCTATGGCCAGGGAGATTCCCACATGGGGCAGCAGACCTCTCCTGTCTCTCCTGCTGAACCCCTCAACAGTGTATTTCAGTTGATCTGCCTGTTCTGCTCCCCTCTGTCTCTGGTGAGTCCTCTCACTCTCCACACCTCTGGCCTATATCCCAGTTTGTATAAATAAATAAATCTAAAAAAAAAAAAAAAGAGTGAGAGAAAGGACCATACATCTTACTCAAAGCAGTAATAAAGGAAATCTTCCCAAACTTGGGGAAGGAAATAAATATACAAGTCCTTGAAACTGAAAGAATAGCTGATTGTCTAAATGTGAAGAGACCAATACCAACAATCACAGTTGTGTAACATTGAAGAGTTCAAGACAAAGAAATAATATTGAAGGTGACTAGGTGGGGATAAAGCATATAACCTATAAGGTACTAGCATCGGGCTTATATCTTCTCTCTTTGAGGAAACACTGTGGGGAAGGATAGATTGGAATAATGTACTAAAGGGACTTAAAAATAAAATCTTTCAGCTAATAATACCATATCCTGTAGGATTCACCTTCAGATATAATAAAAAGTAAAGGTCTTTGCAGCCAAGCAGAGACTTAAGGAGTTTGTAAAAACTAGACCATCCTATAAAAAATGTTAAAAGGAGATTTGTTATCTAATTTGAAGAGAAGAAACTCACACACACACACTCACACACACACACACACACACACACCAGAATAACCAAACAGAACCAGCAAACTGAAGACAATATGACAGCAATAAATCATGATATATCAATTACACTGGTCAACAAATTTCTACAAAAGTCATATCACTGAAATAAAATTAGTCATTACCTATCAATTTGTATGTGCTCAACATGAATATGAGAGTCAAATTTTAATTTTGGGTCTAGTTTTTTTTTTTTAATCTGCAATAAATTGATGTTTACATCACAAAATGCCTGCTAATCAATGGTCAACAAATTTTTACAAATGTCGTGTTACTGAAATAAAATTAGTCATTTCCTATCAATTTGTATGTGCTCAACATGAATATGACAGTCAAATTCTAATTTTGGATCTAGTTTTTTTTGTAATCTGCAATAAATTGTTGTTTACATCACGAAATGCATGCCAATAGTATTAGGCTTATGGTTAATACCTGTAAAAAATCGAGTCATAGACTACTTCTTACATTTCTTTGCTTGTCTCTTGCTGTTCAGGAGCATCTCTGGGGAGTGTGCAGCAGTAGTCAGCCAGCATTGTAGTGGACCATGTTCCCTGGTATCTTTGCTCCATTGATGTGATATCTTGATGAAAATGTTTGCCATGTTCACCACTAACCATAACACAGTATTCAGGGAAGAAATCCAGATGGGAATGAAGGAAGTGGATCTTTAGAGACATATTGCAGCCAAGTTTTTGCTACTGCATCAGCATGTCTTCTACTAGTTCCTTGTAGTTTTCTGCCCTAACATTCCCAAGAAAGTTTGTAGACACAAGGCGAAAAGCATTCCATGCTTGTTTCGCATCACCCTGCAGCAAGCTGATGAACCAGTCATCTCAATGCAGACGGAATGTTTGGGTAGACTATTCTCAACTTCTTTTGCTTCATTATTCTGCTGAAAAGAGGAGCAACCAAGCAGAAGTAACAGTCTTTGATGTGGTTGCTTGGCTCTCTCCACAACATGGGGACTGCAGTTGGCATTGATGGTCATTTGCCATTTAGCCACTGTGAAAACTGTGTTGTACATGGAACACAGCATATATGCGAGGCCCAAGGTTTGTGAGGTCACCAACTTTGCATCTGAAGTAAAGATGATAAGCCTCCTTCACTTGAGAAGTGATACTTTTCTTCTGGTTGGCAAATGACACTTCCCCACAAATAGAGCAGAAATTGTCCACACTATTAACACACTTTTGAATCATGACTGTTCTGTATTGTGTCTAAATGCATAAAATAATAACAGTTCTCTGGAAAAGTAGCTTGAACTGTCTCACACAAAGTCTGAAATATTTTCAATGCTCAACCTTTCCAACAGGGTTTTATATAGTGCATTGCTGATATCAGCTTAATTCAGCAGCCGCCTGGCAGTAGCATTGCATTCCATCAGAAAATGATGTAATCAACTCTGGATGATGTGTGCATGATGGTTTTATGCAACGCGATGCAATATTACATCATTCTAGGCTGATTTAGGATGTTGTGGCAGTACTACTGGGTAAGTTAACACGGTGAAACATATAAAGTGAATTATATGAAATATCTTCAAAATGAGAGCTAATAAAAAATCTTCAGGGTTATATTCATGTTCAGCAAGATACTACAAGATACTACAGATTAGGGCCTTTTTGTGTCAGTTATGATCTCACTCTTGACCAGTTATCATCCTCTATGTAAATGACTACATCTCACTTATCAAACAAGACTGAGTGCACGGTTACATTAGAAAACAAAACCCAAATTTCTTTTTTTTTAAAGATTTATTTATGCACGCAAGTTGGGGTGTAGTCCAGATCTATGGAGGGGTGAGAGGATTCACCAGAGACAGAGTGGGGAGCAGAATGGGCGGATCTATTGAAGTGCACTGCTGAGGGGAGCAGCAAGCGAGACAGAAGAGGTCTGCTGTGCCATGGGGTTCAGCTCCTTGGCCAGGGATCAAATCCATGCTCCAGTGGCTGTCGATAGCTTCAAAGTGCTGAGACTTAACCCGTTGTGCCACCAGGGAGGCCCAAAACCCAAATTTCTGATGTCTACAGGATCAATCTGAGCTCCAAAGATTAACCAAAATTCAAAAGAAATGGTTTTTAAACAATCATGCAAGAAAATAATAACCCCTCCCTAAAACATAACAAAACAAAATAAAACACAGGAACAGACATACTTCCAGCTAAGATTTCTAGCTTAAAAAATATGTAACAAGATAGTAAGGGTCCTTATGTAATTTTTAAACACATCTTTTTTTAAGATTTATTTATTTAGGGCCTTCCTGGTGGCACAGTGGTTAAGCGTTGCACTGTGGAGCTGTCGGCAGCGGCGACACAAGTTCGATGCCTGGCTGGGGAGATTCCCACATGGCACAGCAGACATCTCCTGCCTCGCCCGCTGCTCCCCTCAGCAGTGTATTTCTGTCCATCTGCCTGTGCTGCTCCCACTTTGTCTCTGGTGAGCCCTCTCACCACCCCACACCTCTGGCCTGTACCCCAGCTTGTATGTATAAATAAATAAATCTTTAAAAAAATATTTATTTATTTATGCACGCAAGCTAGGGTACATGCCAGAGGCGTGGGATGGCGAGAGGGGAGTGGGGAGCAGAGACACAGTGGGGAGCAGAACAGGCAGAGCAATGGAAATACACTGCTGAGGGAAACAGCAGGCAGGGCAGGAGAGGTCTGTCAAGCCATGTGGGAATCTCCCTGGCCGGGCGTGGAAATCACGTAGCGGCTGCCGACAGCTCCACAGCACAGCGCTTTAACACTGCACCACCAGGGAGGCCCCTTATGTAATTTTTAAAGAAACAATATATCAAAAAGATATAACATTCATCAATTTATATGCCCCAATTTAAGTAGCATCAAAATATATAAAATAACTATTAACAAACCTTAAAACAGACATTGACAGCAACTCATATTGTGTGGGGAATTCAACATCTCACTTTCATCAATGATCAGATCAACCACATCAGCTAACGCCACATGGGCTTAGTAGAAATTTATATTGTTCTGGATCCCAAAAGTAGTTGAGTACACATTCTTCTCAAGTGTAAATGGCACATTCTCCAGAATAAACCACATATTATGTTACAAAACAAGTTTCAATAAACTCAAGAAGATAGATCATAGAAGCAATCTTCTCTAATCACACTAGTATCAAAATAGAAATTAAACACAGAAAGAATGCACGGGAGGACTAATAATTGGACACTGAACAACATACTACTAATTGAGTATTGGATTAATTAGGCAAGAAATGAAAGTGAAGACAGGAGCTACCAGAATCTAATATATGTCCAAAAACAATATTAAGAGCAAAGCATACTGCAATACTGGGCTAGATCACGAAACTCAAAATATAGCCTACTCAAAAATATAGCTTATTTGCCTTAAAGAACTAGAAAATGAAGAACAAATAAAATCAAAATCTAAGGAAATCAGGTAATATGGCAGCATAGTGTGAAGGCCAACTAGCCTCTTCCATGTACCCTTAGCTCCAGTGTTGCAAAAAGATATAAGTGAGACCCCAGGGAAAGACAAAGGACTACAGAGTGTACCAGGAACAACATCCCTAAGAGGTGTGCCCTAAACCAGTTGTGAGACAAACTAAAGACCTGACTGGCAGTCTGACCACACCCAGAATCAACCATAGACATGAGAGACCTGTGGCCAACTAAAAACAACAGAAGCAAGATTTAGACACTGTCCAAGCTGGTTTCCCATCAAAGGAGTCAAGCCCCTGGTTCCCAATCACTGGAGGATACTGGTCCTCAGCTTCTAGTTGCCACTGTCACCTGTCAGTGGTGGAAGCCTAACCACATCCAGAGGCCATCATCAGTACTTGGCAAGCCCAAAGCAGTCTACCAATCATCAACATTGTAATATGCCATCTTTAGGGGACATTGTTGGCATAGAGGGAGCTTAGCCCAATCATGGCCCCCTGAAAGACAAAGCACTTTCCTAAAGACAATTGTCAGAACTTAGGGAACCCATCTCAATCCCTTGATGTTAGAGTGAAATGTCTTGTCTTAGAGGAGACTGTGTGCAAGCAGGGAACACAATCTAGCCTCTGGCTGTCAGAGTCACAATGCTCTGCTGTTCCACTGTTGGGGGCTATATACTTTTCCTCTTCTGGTGACCACTGGCATCATGTGAACCATGCATTCATGCCCCAGTGGAGTGAACAAAATCTAGACAACTCTTAGCTTCCATCTTCCAATGGTGAGAACTGTGTTCCCCTTGGCCTCCAGTTACTTGCCACAAGAGCACAGTATCTAACTACCAGGTTGGAGAATGAAAAGCAAGATGATCTGGTTCCCAATTACCAGTAGAGAAAGTCAGTAACCAGCAAGACAAGGAAAGAATATTAAAGCTGGAGAGATAGAAGAAGCAGATAGCATATAAAGGATCTTCTTAGAATAACATCAGCAATACAATATGGTCAAGGAAATAATGAAATGACATGATTAAAACACTTAAAAATTTTGAACCATGATTATTCTGCAAGGCTCTCCTTTAGACATTAGGTAAAAATAAAGACCTAATCAAATAAGTAGTAATTGAAGGAGATGGCAAAAACAAGATCCACTTACCACTCTCCCCCACCCCAGGAATATAAAAGGAATTCTCATATCTAAATCCAAAGGAGGAACATACTCAATGAACTGAACTAAGAAATAGAACCACAAAATTTAAGGACAAAATGATAGCAACGGTTTCACACATATCAATATTCACTCTAAATGTAATAGGGCTGAATTTACCAGTTGAATCATACAGAGTATCTGGTTGGATTAAGAAAGAGAATCCAATTTACTGCAGTACCCAGGAAACATACCTGAGCTCCAAAGGTAAACATAGACTCAAAAAGAGTCAGAAATCAATCCTATCAGCTAGTGGGACTAAAAGGAAAGCAGGGACACTCACGCCTATATTGAAAGAATGGATTTCCAGTTAAAAAGGTAAGAAGAGAAAAGGATGGGCACTATAAAATGATTATGGGAACAATACATCACAAAGATACAACACTTATCAGTATATAGTCGCCAAATGAAGGAGCACCAGAATATATTAGACAATTGCTATCAACCCAGAAAACAAATGTTTGAAAAACACAATTATTGTAGTAGGGAACTTCAACACCCCACTCTCACTAATACAAAAATCAACTAGACAGAATATATATATATATATAGTTTTAGACAAATAGTTTTAAACAAAGAATTAGACCATTTGGTCCTAAAACAAATAAATAGGCATTTTTCTCAAGAGTAAATGGGCATTCTCCGAGACAGAAAACCTATCCTGTCACAAGGATCTACAAATTCAAGAAGGTGAATTTAAACCAAGCATCTTTTCTGACTGCAAAGGTATCACACTAGAAATTAATGACAAAAGAAAACAAGGAAAACCTCTACTACACTGAGACTGACCAACACACTACTGAGTGGATACTAACTGAATGAGGAAAACAAAGACGAAAAACAAACAAAAACAAACAAACAAAAACACCTGCCAACATGGGGGACTCCCTGGTAGTATAGGGGGCAAGTCTCAGCCTATGAAGCTATCTGCAGCCACTGCAACATAAGTTTGATCCCTGGCCAGGGAGCTTCTCACATGGCGCAACAGACCTCTCCTGCCTCACCCGCTGCTCCCCTCAGCAATATACTTCAGTCGATCTGCCTGTTCTGCTTCTCACTCTGCCTCTGGTGAATACTCTCATCACACTGACACACACACCTCTGGCCTACACCCCAGCTCTTGTATGCATAAATAAAAAATAAATCATAGAAAAAAAACACCTGTAAACAAATGACAATATACACAGCCTACCAGAACTTATGGGACATAGCAAAAATGAGAGTAATAAGCGGGAAGTGAATTGGGCCAGAGTCTGGGAGCCAGACTCTAGTGGTTTGGTCCCTGTCTTGGCAAGGGGATAATTCAGTGATGAGACCAAAGTTAGGCAAAATAGTAATAGATTTACTGTCAAATAATGAGAAGAACAGGAAAGGTCTCTGAATAGAGAAGTGTCCTTTGTAGGTTGCCACTGAGGAACAAGAAGTAAGGGCTTATATTTTCTCCAATTGCTTTTGACAATTCATCATCAAATTGGTTCTGGGGTCCCCTGTACTGAATGATATCTGTTTCTTGAAATGTATGAACAATGCTGATCTTGACCAACACATGTGTTGCTTCAGTAGTGATCAACCTAAAATTTCTTCTTTTTTTTTTTCTTTAAAGATTTATTTATTTATGCATACAAGATGGGGTGCAGGCCAGAGGTTCAGGGAGGCGAGAGGGTTCTCCATAGCCAGAGTGGGGAGTGGAACAGGCAGATCAACCGAAATATATTGCTGAGGGGAGCAGCTGGTGAGGCAGGAGAGGTCTGCTGCACCATGTGGGAATCTCCCAGGCTGGGCATTGAACTTGCACTGCAGCTGTGGACAACTACACAGCTCTGCGCTTAACCCATTGTGCCACCAGGGAGGCCCAAAAATGTCTCAGTTTTGACATATTTTAGAATGTTTTCTCATAGCCGAGGCCCCAGTGAGCCTGACGACCTGCCTACATGGCCAATTTACTTCCTCCTTCAATACAATAAAAAGCCATATCAATAAACAAATCAAATTAATAAACTGATCACTCAGCTCAAAGCATAGAAGAAAAAGAGAAAAACAAAACAAAAAACAAGAAAATAAAGGAAATAATAAAAGTTAGAACAGAAATCATTGAAAGAGAATTTAAAAGACAGTCAAAAAATTAATGAAACAAAATATGGTTCTTTGAAAAATAGACAGAATAAACAAACCTCTAGTTAGGCCACTAGGAAAATAAGGAAGAAAATTCAAACAGTATCAGAAATGAAAGGGAAGTTGCAGCAGATGCTGCAGATATTCACAAGATAAGGGATTACTATGAACATTTATGTGCTAAGAATTTCAGTAAACTAGAAGACATGAAAAATTCTTAGAATTACACAACTGTCCACATCTATAAATGGGACAAATTGAAATCCTGAGCAAATGAATCACAAGCAAAGAAATTGAAACAAAATTAAAAACTCCTTAAAAAAAAAAAAGTCCAGAGATAGATTGCTTCACAAGTGAGTTCTACCAATTCTTCAAAGTTGAAATAATACCTAACCGGCTTAAATGTTTTCCAAAAATTAATAAAGAAGTAACACTGCCAAATATGGACTATGATGTAAATTATTCTAGTACCAAGAGCAAACAAAACACAAAAATAAGAAACTATAGAAAAATACTGATTAACGTACACAGATGCAAAAATCCTTAATAAAATTTCAATAAACCAAATCCATCAATGCAGTAAAAGGAGTAATGCATTATGACCAAATGGAAGTCACTGGGTGACACGTGACACAAGGGTAATTCAATGTCTGGAAATTGATTAATGTAGTTCACCACATCAATAGAGAAGCAAAAACCATGGGATTATATCAGTAGACATCAATAAAACATTTGATAATATATAATAACATCTACTTATTAAGAAAACCATAGAAAATTTGGGGACAAAGAAAACATATTTCGACATAATAAAGGGCATATATGACAAAAGGACTATTAACAGCAATGCCAGTGTTAAAAACTGAAAGTTTCCAAATAAGATTAAGTAAAAGGTAAGGATGTGCAACTTTCACAGCCACTATTCAACACAGAAATGAAGTCCTAGCTAGAGCAATTAGACAAAAGAAAAATGTAAAAGAAATCCCAATTGGAAAATAAGTAAAACTATCATTATTTGTAGAAGACATGTTAATATAGAGAGTGAAACCAAAATAGTATACTGAAAAAGTAATCAAAACAAACAAACAAAAAAATCAGTGACCATTTATAAAATCAAAAAATAATTGCCTACCTTCATGCAAGCAATAAGTTACAAAAAAAGCTAATTTGTAGATAATCTTGCAGTCCCATATTTGTGCAGCACTATTTACAATATCAACATATGGGAAAAAAGCCTAAGTGCTCCAAAACAGATGAGTGGATCAAGGAGATGTGAGATATATATACACATCAACGGAATACTACCCAGCTACTAAAAAGATAAAATGTTATCACTTGGATGGAATTGTAAATGATTATGCTAAGTATAGTAATAACATTTGTTAGCAGTGATGCTGTCATACAGGCTGTTTATTATGTTGAAATGTTTTCTTTATCCCCAAATTTTCTGTGGTTTTCATCGTAAGTAGATGTTATATCTTATCAAATGCTTTCTTGATGTCTACTGATATGATTACATTGTTTTCACCTTTCAAATTGATGTGGTGAAGTGCATTGATCAATTGCCAGGCATTAAATCACCTTGTTTCACCTATTTTGATTATGCTAAGCAAAATCACTATCAGAAAGAGACAGATATTTATTTAAGAGACAGGATGGTGTTACTTATATCTGGAATATAGAGAAACAAAACAAAGATTCAGATAGAGTGAAACTAAAAACCTACCTCTTGAAATCTGACTATAGAATGGAGCAACAAGAGGGTGAGGAAAGGGGCAAGAACAAAGAGGGGAGGGAACATGAGGGGCGATGGTGATGGACTGTGGGTACTTTGGTGCTGTGTGTGCTATGTCAACAACACCTGAAAAGGGGTGGGAGGGATTCCCACATTTCTAAAATGAAAAAAAAAAAATGTTGTTAACTCAATAAAAAATACTATTAGAAACAAGTAAAAGGAAAAGAAGATAAAAAGGCAATAGAAGGAAGGAGATAATGAAATTTACAGTAGAAATAAACTAAATGTAAATAAAAGATAGTCTAACATCAATAGAAGCAAAAGTTGGTTCTTTGAAAAGTCACCAAAATAAGCAAAACTTAAGCTAGATTTGCAAATAATGAGTGAGAAACACTAACAAATAGAAGCAGAAATGAAGAAGTAACAATAGACATTTAAGAAATTCAGATCATAAGAGACTCCTATGAATATTACATGTCAAAAAAGGAGAACATGCAAGAACATGGATTTATTAAAGTGATGCCAACTTCCAAGACTGAACTAGGAAGTTAACTTGAACAAAACAATTACAAACAACAAAATCAACATATTTTGTTGATAAAAAAGTAACTAAATATGAGACCTGGGAACAGAGTTTTACTATTAAGTTCCAACAAATCTGCAAAGATGAACTAATAGCTGACCTTCTCGAGCTCTTCAAAAAGAATGAAGATGAAATGTTTCCAAACACATTTTATAAGGCCATCATAACTCTGACCAAAAGCAGACAAGGACATCACAAAAAAAAAAAAAAATTACAGGACGACCCTGGTGGTACAACGGGATAAACACAGGACTGTGGAGCTGTTGGCAGCTGCTGCTGGAGTTTGAAGCCCAGCTCGGAGATCCCACATGGCACAGCAAACCCCTCCTGCCTTGCCCGCTGCTACCCTCAGCAGTGTGTTTTGGCTGATCTGCCTGTTTTGTTCCTCTCTCTGTCTCTGGTGAACGCTCTCACCTCCCTACACCTCTGGCTTGCACCCCAGCTTGTAGGCAAAAATAAATAAGTCTTAAAAAAAATTACAGACCTGTTTCCCTAATGAACATAAATATAGAAATCCTCAAATTTTAGACAACTGAATCAACAATTCATTCAAAGGATCATTCATCATTTCAAGTCAAATTTATTCAGGGGCACAAGATGGTTCCACATCTAAAATATGATGAATGCAATTCACCACACAAACAAAGGTAAAACTAAAAATTAGGTGATCATATTAATACATGCTGAAAAATCATTTATTAATTTCAGCATTCAGGGCCTTCCTGGTGGTACAAGGGTGTAAGTCTTATCACTATAAGGATATCAGCAGCCACAGCAGCAAAAGTTCGATCCCTGGCAAGGGAGCTGACCTACATGGTGTAGTGGACCTCTCTCTTGTCTCACACACTGCTCCCCTTAGCAGTGTACTTCAGTAGATCAACCTGTCTCTGGTGAATCCTCTCACCCTCCACACCGCTGGCCTACATCCCAGCTCTTGTATAAATAAAATAAATAAGTCTTAAAAAACAAAGATTCAATATTCACTTATGATTAAAAATTGGAAAAAAGTGGGAATGGAAGGAACGTCGCCATAATAAAGGCTATATATGAAAAATTCAAGCTAACATCATACTCACTGGTGAAAGGATGATAACTTTTCCTCTAAGATTATGTGCACAACAAAGTTGTCCTCTCTCTCCACCACTATTCAGCATAGTATTGGAAGTACTCGCTAGAGTAGATGGAAAGAGAAAACTATAAAAGTAAGCCAAACTGGGAAAGAAGTAAAACTATCAGTATTTGCAGATCATATTGAAAATCTTAACTACATTAAAAACTTAATTGAAATAATACATCAGTACCATGAACTGTCAGGTACAATATCAATTTAGAAAAAGCAGTTGTGTGCCTATAAGCAAATAATGAACTAGAAGAGAAAGAAATCAAGAAAATTATCCCCTTTACTATTGCATCAAAAACAGTGAAAAACCTGGGCCTCCCTGGTGGCGCAGCGGTTGAGCGCTGCGCTGTGGAGCTGTCGGTAGTGCACGATGCGAGTTCGACACCCAGCCGGGGAGAATCCCGCATGGTGCGGCAGACCTCTCCTGCCTCGCCCGCTGCTCCCCTCAGCAGTGTATTTCTGATCTGCGTGTTCTGCTCCCCACTCTATCTCTGGTGAATCCTCTCGCCGCCCCATGCCTCTGGCTTGTACCCCAGCTTGTATGTATAAATAAATAAATCTTAAAAAAAAAAAAAGTGAAAAACCTGGAGTAAACTTGACAAGAGAGATGAAGGACCTATTTAGGAAATGCTGAGACATTATTAAAAGAAATAAAAGATACACATGAAAAAGGAAAGCAATTATCTTCTCATGAATTGAAATAATTTACATGGTTAAAATAGCTATCTTACTCAAAGCAATATATATATATATATGCCATAAGCTATATATATATATATATATATATATATATATATATATATATATGCGCCACATATGGGTGTGTGTGTGTGTGTGTATGGCAGTCCTAGCAATGTTACAATATTCTTCAAAGAAATAAAACAAGCATTATTACAATTCACACAAAGTGACAAAAACCCACATAGTCAAAACAATCCTATAAAAAAAGAGTAAGTATGGTGGTTCCAGACACCCAGACTTCAAACTATAGCACAAAAATATCATAATCAAAACAATATGGAATAAAACAAACCTATAAAGAACTGAAAAGGAATAAGCATAACCTATATTGACAGTTAATATATAACAAAAAAGCAAGAGTATACATTGAGAAAGGAGAATCCCCTAAATAAATGGTGTTGGGAAAACTGGGCAGCCACATGCAAAGCAATGAAACTAGATAACCATATAAACTTTACACAAAAGTTAACTCAAAATAAATACTTGGAGGTAAGTCCTAAAACCATAAAACATACTGAAAAAAAATATGCAATATAGTCTATGATATTGGCTTCAGTGATGTCTTTGTGGATTCATCTCACTGGTAAATATTTATATATAATATGTGTGTGTGTATATATACACAAACATATGTATATATGTACATATATACATATATGAGTGTGTATTTGCTTTGTTTCTTTATATTACACCTGTATGAGAAACCATGACATATTTGTAATCCTCCTTCTGACTTGTTTTCTTAGGATTGTGTGCTCTAGGTCATTCATTTTTGTCACAAAAAGGAAGAGTCGATTTTTTTTTTTTAATTATTAAAGCTAAGTAGAAATCCATTGTGGGCATAATCCACAACAACTTAATCCATTCAAATGTCTGTGTGTGTGTGTGTGTGTGTGTGTGTGTGTGTGTGTGTGTGTGTGTGTATAAGTCTGTGTGTATGTATAAACAAATGGAACTACAGCACACTATAAAGCTTTTGCATTGCAAAAGACACTATCATTCAAATAAAAAATCTTCCTACCCAATGGGAGGACATAATTTCTCATCTGTCAATCAGCTAATTGCCAGTATCTATAAAAATTCATACAAATCAACAATAAGAAAATAAATAACCCAGTACACTAATGGACAGAAAACCTAATTAGACACTTTTCTTAAAAGGACATATGTAAGTGCAGGAGACACATGAAAAAACATTTATCATCACTTATCATTAAGGATATGCAAATCAAATCAACTCAAAACCATAATGAGATACCATCTCATACCTTTTATAATGGCCCATATCAAAATTTGCAGAGTACTGTTGGTGGGAATGAAGACCAGTGCAGTTCTTGTGGAAAATAGTGTTCAGATTTTTCATAATATTTAAAATAGGCCATATAATACAATTATTCCACCCCTAGATATCTACTGAAGAATACAAAAACACTAATGTGCAAAAACATATGCATTTCTATATTCTTTGCAGCATGATTTTTAATAGTCAAGTTGAGGAAACAACCTAAATGCTCACAGACATATGAACGGATTAAGATGTTATGGAATATGCCCACAATGGATTTCTACTCAGCTGTAATAATTAAAAAAGATAACACTTTTCCTTTTTGTGACAATATGAATGAACCTATAGCAGACAATGCTAAGAAAACAAGTCAGAGAGAGAATTACAAATATGGCACGGTTTCCCTTACAGATGTAATATAAAGAAACAAAGCGAAGACTGTTAAAAACAAAACCAAAGCAAAATGTAGATATCTGATTGTAAAATTGAGGTTACCAGAGAGGAATCAGAGGATAGAGAAGGAAAGGGGAAAGAGACACAGTGGACTATGGTGGTGATCTATGGGTGCCTTATTGCATATGATTTTGATAGCATACATCTGAAAAGTTAGAATCCTATATTTATGAATTATGTGTGGTATTACAAATTAATGTTAATATAAAATATTCAGAAGTTAGAAAAATAGAAAATGTTCTAAATCCTATTGACTAATGGGCCTCCCTGGTGGCGCAGCGATTGAGCACTGAGCTGTGGAGTTGTCAGCAGCCCACGATGCGAGTTCGACGCCCAGCCGGGGACAATCCCACATGGTGCGGCAGACATCTCCTGCCTCGCCCGCTGCTCCCCTCAGCAGCTTATTTCTGATCTGCCTGTTCTGGTCCCCACTCTGTCTCTGGTGAAACCTCTCGCCGCCCCACGCCTCTGGCCTGTACCCCAGATTGTATGTATAAATAAATAAATCTTTAAAAATAATAATAATAAAATAAATCCTATTGACTACCAATAGCTGTTGAAAATTAAACGACCTACCACATTTATCCACAGTAGCTTGTTTTTTTTTTTTTTTTTTAACTTTTTGGGTTATTCCTCTGCTTTTCTATCAAGAGCTCTAGGAAAAATTCTTCATCCAGAATATTTATTAAGCAACTCTGAGATGACATGAGGCAATGCTAAACTGCAAAAATTACATGGATAATTATGACATAAAATATACATCTTGATCTCCAAAATAAACTTTGTATTCAATCGCCCCATAAACTTTGCATTCAGTTATCACAAATGGTTTGAGGAAATTGCTATTATCTCAAAAAGAAATTTGAGGTCTATGTAACTTATCATTTGTAGATAATCAAAACTCTGACTAACCAGAACCAAAACGTGATTTTATGTGTACGTAATGTAAAAGATAAGTTGCTGGGTCTCCCTGTTAGCCCAGGGGTTAAATTTCAGCACTATCACTTCTATTGATTGAATTCAATCCTTGTCCAGGGGGCTAACCCACTTGGCACAGCAGACTTCTCCTGTCTTACCAGCTGTTCCCCTTAGCAGTGTATTTCAGTAAATCTACCTGTTTTGCTCTCTATTCTATCTTAGTGAATCCTCTCAGCCTGCACACATCTGTCCTACATCCCAGTTCTCCCATGCATAAAAAATATGTAATAATATATATTATATGTGCATACATATACATTTATGTAACATTTCATTTACCATAGATATATAGGTAATGTAGGTATAAACTTAGACAAATACATTAAATAAGTACTATTACCCAAAAAAATTTAGTGACTGCAAGCGTATAATACATACATATATATATATATATATATATATATATATATGTATTTCATGTTATAATATAGACACACCTATAATTACATTTAGTAGATCTCAAATAGTTTTTGCTATGTAAACACTTCTATTCTTGGATATGCATTTTTTAAGTTATTTAATTAAATTTTATTATTAGCTACTTATCAGTACAGAAAATTATAACGGCAATTTCTTTTTATTGTGAGGGCATTCTGGTGGAAATTTGTTTACATTTTGCAATATCTGGATAGGCAATAATGTCTCCGTGTGAATCATGACTCTATTTTTTAAATGAGAACATTATTTTAATTATAGAAGCTCTTAAATGTAATATAAAGACTAGCAAAGTAATTTTATTTTAATGATCTCAATTTAAAGTAATACAGCTATTATCTTCTCATTGCTAGTAAGATTTCTATCATTGTACTTCTCAACATAAAAACATTCAAATATAGAATGCCACCTTCTTTCCTTAGAGACAAAGAAAAATTACTGGAGCAATGGTACAAAAGACCAAATCTAACATCTCTTATGTAGAATAATGAACAATCTTCTGTCTCTTGGTCAATTTCACAATATTAGCCTTGCACATAGTCATAAAATCAGACATCTAAATAGTATTAGAGGAGACAAAACCTTTCTCTCCCATCAGAGCTAGGTCCTGTCTCGGTGCCTGAACATGCACCAATAGAAATGCATTCCTTTGAAAAAAATAACCATCTCATTTATAAATGCCATATGCTCCCAAAGTTTCCACTCTATTATCATAATTTTACTATAAATTCAATTAACATAATACTCTGTTCTGTTACACAAGGGACTGCAATCAATATAAAGGTGCTTAAAGTCCAGACAAGACAGTGAAATGGTAAGGAAAGAGAAGATACTAATTATATAAATAAATAAATAAATCTATTTATTTATAAATAAATAATTTTAACTTGTTTTCATTACATATGACCAAAAACCAAAATAGAAGAAGCTTGAGTAAAAAGTAATGGATAAATGATAAAGGCTACTAGAACAACAATATAACTAGGCTTGGGAGTAATTCAAAGTAGTGATACATTATCAATATCAGTTTTCCACCTTTTATCTCTGCTATATCCTAGGTACTTTCTACATTATTCTTTCTCTCAAAGATCCATCACACGACTCAGATGCAGAAAACTTGACTGCTGAGAGCGCCTAGGTTTATATCTCTTACAAACAATTATATGGCTTCACCCTGCAAAGAGACTGCATGCCTCTATCTTAAGGTCCAACACAATTAGGGGAGCATTATTGTATTGCCTTGAATGCAAAGCCCAACTTTTATCAATTAGTCACTATACACTTAGTTTCAGTATAAGAATTATGTATTTTTTTCCAACAGTGAGAATTACAGCATCCAAGAAAATTAAAGCTAAAAGGTTTATATAAGGTCTTCTAATCCAGTCTCATCGCTTACATATGAACTAACTAAAATCTAGAAAGCAAAATCTCTTTCCCAAGAGAAGTAGTGCTATCTTCTTGACTCACTCATGTAGTTGAAATGCAATAACAACTATACTTTTCTTCGGTGACTAAACAAGAGAACATTATTTTATTTATATACATTTTGGAATTCAAAATTAATATATGCACTAATTTAAAACCCATTACAAAATATAAAAGGTATCATGAAATCCTTTAGCAATGCCATTTTTCTTACAGAGCTAAACACTGCTAATACCCACTTTTCATACTTCCTAATTACATCTGTGCGTGCCTCATTGTGTGCGTATATATGTATGTGAATCCACTTATGATAAACATACATAGACACAAATATGTTTTTAAGCCTAAATGGGTTAAGATTTGTAATAACAAATTGTTGAGACTTGCTCCTTTTACTTAACATTTTCACATTCATTGCATATCTTTTTACAACTACATGACAATAGTGTGTATGCTTCATTGTTTATTAACCATCTCCTTAATGTGGGATATAATTTCTATAGTATAAATAATTTTAACTTGTAATTAGTCAAATGCAATTTCTATGGAAAACTGCTTGTTACTAGGTTGAGTCCCCAACACCCCCCTTAATTTAAATAACTTGATAGATGAAATCACAGAACTCAGGAAAGCTGCTGTGGTAATTATGGTGTACCACAGCAAAAACATATTAGATTAAAATCAGCCAAGGTAAAATATACAAACGTCAGAGTCTAGGAGAGACTAGGCACAAGTTTCCAGATGTCCTTTCCTGATTGAGTTATGTGGACAGAATATATTTCTCCTGACAATGGTGTGTAGGACATAGAGAGTATTACCAACTAGGGAAGGACTGTCATGTGAACCTTGATCTCTAACGTTTGTATTGGGAGTTGCCCACATAGTCTTGGAACAATCACTTTTCTGACTTGTGTTACTCTGTCACCAGCCTCTCCAGAGGTCAAACTGATAGTGTGACCCAAATCCTCCCTTATAAATCACAGTCAGAAGAAACTATCTGTCGTGGCCAAATATACAAATACCCTCTTTTAACATAGGATATTTTAAAGGTTTAAAGATTATCTCCCAGGTTCTGACAAGAACCTGTCCTTTTAGGAATGTGCAGAGTTTTAATACTTCACACTAAACTAAGTTAACTCTTTATTCCACAAGCCATCCTCCTGCTCTTTGACCTACAGTTGAAGTAAAAATGCATAGGCATAAGCCTATCTATTTTTTCCTGCCAAAAAGCTTCTGAATTAATGAGTTTTGTGATTTTTTTCCTCAATAAAATGGTCCTTCGCCTGGCATGGATTAATAGCTTTTACCTCCCAACCCAGAAATGTGCCATTGGAACAGCCAAGGCAGCTGTGGGCACTGCCAGTTGTTCAGTGGCAATCTTGTGGAAAATAGAAGTTACAGCAGTGAACTTAATATGTCTGGATTGCACCTAGGTTACCTTAAACCCTGAAGTAATGCCAGTGCCTAAGCCCATTCAGTTCTCTCTGTAGCAGAAGAATCAGATCTGTGATATGCTCCACAGGGGTCCTCACACTGGGCAATTATAAACTATAGCACAGTCTATGCAAGGCAGCCAGACAATGGGAAAGATGAGTACAAATGTTAGCCTATACCCTATTTGCCAAATGTTGAATCCTAGCATAAAAAGGCACTAGTTGGAAGATGGGTTCTTTCTCTAATCCCCACAGTTATCATATGGGCTAATGATGATCCTTAGTGGACCAAGGTACACCCTTAATTCTCAATAGGTTGGCCAGATGAGAAGAAGACAACTTAAATTTTATAGCTCAATAGTGAAGAGAAGAGAGATTGAGCTAAAGTTTGCTTGGATGTTAAAGGTATACTAATGTTAAATTGGTGTTAAAAACAATAACAAAATTCTCAGAATTTCCCTCAAGCTTTCCATTCTTCACAAAAATACTCCTGAATGTCTGCTAATACCCTAAAATCTATTGGTAAATTAATACTATAAAGAGTGAAAACTTGTTAAGATTCTGATGAAAAATCAATCACTTACTGCCAAATTCATAAAACTCTTAATACTTCCTTAAAGGATCCACTTATGAGGCAAAAATTTAAATATCTATCCTGATATAAAATAATTACTTGTTGAGCTTCCTGGAGATGTGGTTTGAAGTGTTAGTGAAGTCCAGAAGCAGCAACACTTTTTTGTATGTGTTCCTTTTGTTATTTTTTCAAATTAGTAAGACTGGAGCATACATTATACAAACATGCTACAAGTTCCTAATCATGCAGTTATATGTATTTTTTCTGTTTATGACTTATTTCCACGAGGAACACATTTTTCATTCCTTTGCATTTTCTTCCAAGAAAGTTCTGTTTCAGATCCTTATACCAGGGACATATTTTTGCAGGTAACATTGGCTTATAACACTGTGTATTATTTAGAGGTATGGGATCAATCCTTAAAGGTATATGCCACCATATTACATCCACCACTTGTGTACTGAAAATCTTCCCCATAAACCATTATAACCTCTTCCTTTTTTGTATGACCAATGCTCCTTGACCCTTTAGTTTACTAAAATCTACAGATTTCTAGGGTCTATTATTGATTTGGTTTTAATGATCCTTTATTTTTTTCTCTATATTCCACAAATACATGACAACATCTGGTATAATCTTTCTCCTTCTGATGTATCTAGCATAGCAAAAAGCACTTCCAGTTCTATTTATGTCAAAAGCTCAGTTATATTTTAATAACTGAGCAATATTCCACTGTACATGTATATCACATATTTCTCATCCATTCATTTGTTTTGGGCATCTAAGTCATTCTCATAGGCTGGCCATTGTAAACAGTGTTGCAGTGAACATAGGAGTTCATATATAGCCCTTCAAATTGTTGTATAAACCAATTGACACTTCCACCAACAGTGTAGATGTGTTCCTTTTTAACCACACCTTCACCAACACCTGCTGTTTCTGTTTTGTTTTGTTTTGACATGGACCATTGCCATTCTGGTTTTGATTTGAATTTTCCTAATGATAAGATGAACATTTATGCATGTGCTTGTTGTCCATCTGCTTATCATCTTTGGACAAGTGCCTGTTAAGTTCTTCTTCCCATTTATTTTATTGCTACTTGCTTTATTTATGTTAATTTTAATCAGTTCATTATAAATCTTATGTATCTTATATATCAGTCTCTTTAAGACATATGATATACTAGTTTTTGCTTTTGCTTGTTCATCTTTTTTAGTTTCCTAAGAGGAGAGATAAGATTATTGAGATTTATTTTTATTGATGTGGACCTCTATTATTATGCTCCTCTCTTGTATAGTGCTCTTGCTGTGTCCCAGAGGTTCAAGTATATTTGTCCTCATTTTTATTTATTTCAAGGTATTTCTTTTTAATTTCTTCTTTGACTTACTCATCAACCCAATAGTCCATAATTTGGAAGCTTTCCCTGCTTTCTTTTTTGTGGTTGATTTCTACTATGATACCACTGTTGTCAGAAAAGATGCTCCTTATTGTCGCAACCCTTTTGTGTGTATCTGTAGTTATTTTGTGACCCATTATGTACAGTATCCTGGAGATTGTCCTATGTGCACTTGAGAAGACTGTGTACTCAGCTCTTTTTTGAAATACAGGGCCCTATAAAAGTCTGCTAAGCCCATTTGGCCTAATTATTTATCTAAATCTCTTGTTTCATTTTAAATTTTGTCTGGTTGTTCTACACAACGATGAAAGTTGGGTATTGACGTCTCTAGCCCCTATCATGTTACTATCATATCTTTTTTTTTCTGATTTACTACTAATTGTCTTATATATTTTGATGCTCATTCATTTGGTGAATATATATATGGATGAGTGTAATGTCTTCTTGATGCATATGTTGTATACCCTCCTGGTGCTATATATTGTACATTTAGCATTAGTCCAAAGTTTGTGAAATGGAAGCTAGTATTACAGGTGAGTGATGCATGCAGCATTATGCAAACTTCTAACGAGAAGCAAGGCACATGTGTGTGCACACACACACATGCATGCACCCTCACACACACTTTGTTCTCATTTCTGCTCCCTGAAACTCCACATTATGACACTTTGGAAACTATATAAATATTTTTTCTTAATCTCTTTACATGCAACATAACAGCTGTGTTTTCTTTAGATTTGATTTAAAAATTTTAAATACAGCTATTTTTCTGACTAATATAAAATGAAATTTAACACTTTTCAAATCATTTTCCTTGAGCCATTCACAACAGAATAATATCGGTGTAGTATCTAATATGTAAATACTGAGTACAGGGGTTCTACTCTAATGGATCTAAATGTATTTCTCTATTGGTCTGAGAAGGGCCAGGAAGGAGGACTGCATATGACTTTTGAACAAGTTTTGAACAAGTGCCAAATTCTGAGACAAAATATTTTAAATAATAGCCTAACCAAGAGTATCAATAAATGCCATGTATCTTTTGCAAAAATTAGCAAGATCTGTGTGCCAAAACACTTAATACTTTGTCAGGCCCTATATATCTATGTTGATGCACCAATCCCATATCATCACAATATATCAGGTAGCTGGCATTTGGCTTTGACTTTATGGTGATTTGTCTACTTGTCTCTTGTTATGAGAGATTTTAGCCAACGTTATCCAACTTTTTTCTTTCTTTACATTCTCTCTTCTTTCCTTCTCCCTCCTTTCTTTTTTTTTACTTAGCATTCACAGGAAAATAATTCAGCTGAAATTATTGTTCCAGTATTTAATTTATGCAATCTCTGAAAATGATCACATGCATTTGTTCTCTTTTCCTCAGAAATGAGTACCAGTCATATTTTTTTTCATTTAGTGAGACTTATTCAAAAATTGATTTTATATCACACAAGATTGATCATTATTACTACAATTTTCAGTCCTACTTAAAAGTGTTACTTAAATGCTAATAAATAATAGTATTGCTAACATATAATAATATTTCATTAACATTGCCACTGTCACTAGTATTAAAAACTGAGTATCACTGGGTAAAGACAGCATTTTTAGCTATATGGTTGCAAACACACACATTTAATCACACACAAAATGGCATTCATCGTGTCATTTATAGAAACCAGATGAAACTTCTGCTACATACCTGAGTATGCAAAAATTAAACCAACTACCAAGACTCAGCACTTTCTCTCCATGAAAACAACCTCCTGTTCCACCTGCTATTTTAATACCTGTGGGGGAGCTCAATCTAATCAGATACAGGCAGCTTCTGACAAACTCTCCAACCTGAGGGCATAACATTAAATCATAACTCAGTAAAGACATATCTATTGGGGCAGAGATAACACTGTCCATTTACTTTGCTTTGTGATGATCCAACTTGATAATAATAAAATTTGAAACTAGGAAGATAAAAAGCAGTGAGTCTTTCCCTCTGGTCTCTCAAATATGAGCTTCTTTAGGTATTTTGATTTATAAATGCTAGGTCACCTCAAAGTCTGATTCAATATTTCAGGTTTTTGTACTGCAGTAATTGTGTTTTGAAACACTGTACTTAGAAATCAGGTAATAGTGCAGAGTCTAGATATTTGGAGATAATTTAGTTGTTATTCTGACAATAAGTGTGCTCAGCAGAATGACATCTTAATGTTGACTAAACTTGGTGAATTTAATGACTATGTCATCATAGAACTACACACTCAATAGTTACAAAAGCAAAGTGTATTAGTGTGTGTGTATGTGTATGTATGTGTATATATATATATATATATATATATTTCTATAAATTTACATTTGATGTCTTTCCTTGATTCATTCCTGTACATTTACTTTGCCTTATTTCTACAAACATTCTCAGCACTCAAAAAATATTCCTGTTTATCATACTAGACTTTAGATTTTGTAACTACATGTTACTAACGCATGAAACATTTATTGCTGGAGAAAGTCTGCCTCTTCTTCAGCAAGAACCATCCTGATACCAAAGGATTCCATAAAAAGAGTTCAAGCTTTTGCTATGATTTTCAGGCAAGGTAGAATCCACGCCATCTGTATCTGAGATTCAAAAACTTAATTCTTTGAATGTGCCTTATCCCTGAAATCATTCTTCTTTTATTATGACTATGTCCTCGCTTCATGTGACATTGCCTCCTGAATTTCTAGCCCATCATTGAGCTGTGATCATCTCAACTGTGTCTAACTTCAGTTGCCTTTCCTGTGCTATAGTCTATTGGTTTCCCTTTTCTCAGTATCTCTTGACCTATCCCTTCAACTGCTTGGATCTTTCTTTTCGGAAAAAGATCTCCTATCTATTTTATTCAATGTCACTGGTAGCTTTTACAAACCTGAAAGCTGTTGCATATCAGGAAAGAAACTGTAAATAGGTTCCAGCAAATGCAGATACGAATAAAGTCCTACATAGTAGTTCTACTATAGTTCACTATAATGCCATCAGATTTTAACCAAATACATATGTTTACACGCACACACACACACACACACAAATGAACCAGAAAAAAAAATAGAAGATTAGAGATCTGGGTGTTTGTAGTAATGAAGCTCAGAGGGAATTGAGTGACAAACTATTAACATCTTGTAATATTTTGAATAATAGTAAGTGAGATCTTTGCAAAAGATGACAAGGAAAATATGAAGGTCATGTATGAGAGTCATTTGTTAAAACCTCCATCATGCTGATTAAATCCATTTTAACATTAAGAAAAGTGAGTTATCAGAAAATTTTCTTCAAGAAGGAACTAGCAAATTATAAATACTTTTTACAAAAAGTGAAAAAGTCATTAGTCATAAGCATTTTACTTTTGTTTTTTGTATGATTAATGAATCTCCATTTTTTTAAGTATCACAATACTTTAATTTTTTTAATGTGAATAACATAACCCTACAGGTACTATATCCTCTGTTCTAAAATTTCTCTTAAAATAAACTAGACACCAATTTAACTCATGATATAAAAACAAATTCATAGAACTGTTAGCCTTGATTTCTAAAAAGCTGGGATTATTTTTTCCCCTTATAGTTGAACCACGTGTTTTCAAGTTAAATAAAATCATATATACATATATATAGCAGGTCATATCTTTGCCTATGAAAAATGAATAATGATAATTTGTTTATATCTTATGCTAAGAGACAATATCTATACACAACCAGGAAGCAGGTGTATAATCAATTGAGACACTACAAGTCTTTAAGTAAATCATTATCAAAGTGATTAAATGTTATTTAATGGCCATACACTTTTTAATAAAGATTTATTTATTGATGCAATGGATGAGACCGGAGAGGTCTGCTGCACCATGTGGAAAGCTCTCTGGCTGGGGATTGAACTAGTGCTACAGTGGCTCTGGATAGCTTCACAGTACTGAGACTTAACCCTTTGCACCAACAGGGAGGCCCTTTAATTGCCATACACTATTGTTCTTCATCTTGAATATGCATTTAGAGACATTTGAGAAATATTTCTGATTATATTTGACAAATTTTCATTGTGGGTCATGCAATCGCTATTGGCTATTGTTTTTTCATTTGCAGAGTTAAAGTATAATGTCTTTGTTCCTTTAAAGAATTCCAATGGTATTAAATACAACTAATATAAGGATATAATATTAATTTTGGAAATAATTGTCAAGAGTTTGCAATCATTTGTTTTTCCTCTTCAAATTAGAGAAACTATGTCTATCTATCATCTATCTATCTATCTATCTATTTATCTCATATTCAAGTGTACAGATGCTGGAGACAGAAGGCTGTGTTCAAACCCTGGCCCTGATGCACATTTGCTATGGGACATCTCCATTTCCCCATTTTTCATATGCGACATAGATAATAAGAATACATTCCATAAAAGATTGATATAATAATTCCTTTTTTTCTAATAATCATAAAGTATTCAAACGCATACTTGCCAGATAAGTATTAGATACATAAATTCATTATTCAGTATTATTATTGCACTTCATGGTCAACATATCAGTTAACAATTTTTTAACTGAATGAAAACTGCATTTACTTTTACCTTTAAACATTATGTATGATGATGATGATGATGAAAATGTTCAGATTTTAGTTACATCATTGATAATACAAATAGTTACCTATTTTAACAGAAGACATACCATCAGTTAAACATTCTTTAAAAGTTGCCTTCATAGTCTATCTTATTTCATATTTGTTTTCAATTTGGGAAAATTTCTCTTAAGGCTTTTATTTATTTTTTTAATATTTCTTTTTTTAAAAGATTTATTTATTTATGCATACAAGAACTGGAGTGTAGGCCAGAGGTGTGGGGTGGTAAGAGGACTCACCAGAGACAGAGCAGGGAGCAAAACAGGCAGACTGACTGAAATACACTGCTGAGGAGAGAAGCAAGCGAGGCAGGAGAGGTTTGCTGCACCATGTCGGAATCTCCTTAGCTGGGGATTGATTGAGCTAGTGCTGCAGTGGCTGCAGACAGCTCATAGGCTGAGATTTAACCCCTTGCACCACCAGAGAGTCCCTCTTAAGGCTTTTAAATATTTAGGTAGGGCACATTAGGGATAAGACGTGTGTTTTAATTTGCTAAACATGTCATTTTACCCTCCTCCCTTATATGCCATGCTTCTGGATACAGACTTATAATTCATATTTTCTGAGAGTGCTAATTATATTGCCTTAATATCTCAGGGCTTCGATTTTTACTATTATGAATTTTATTGCCAACTTAATTGCTCTTCGTTGGAGATTTTTTTTTCTCTCTCACACATACAGTCTCTCTTTCATTAGTGTGTTTTTGTTTTATTTTTTTTGTTATATTTTAATTTTTCAGGGTATCTATAGGTAAATTATATTTCTTACACTGCTTAAGATGCATGGAGTTCCCAAGGTCTAGATATTGAGGACTTTCTCCAATTCTTAGAATCTGGTGGTCATTATCTTTTCAAATTATAATACTTCCAATTTTTAATTTTTTATGCTACAATTTTTGATGTAGTCTGGTATTTTGTACTATTATTCCTTGCATCTTTAACTATAGAAATTGTAGGAGATCTGTATTAAAGTTGCAGTTTTCCAGCAAAGATTTTCATTTGCTTTTGAAGGTCACCTAGAGGTATTTTCAACCTTTTTTCATGTTAAAATAAATTCTCTGTAAGATTTTTAAAACCTCATAAGTAGTGTAAATTCAGAAGAAAAATGTCTAGGTGACCAGGTTGTGGTTTTAATTTATGATATATATCTCTTAAGCAATTTACATCTAACATTAAATATGTAAATGATTAGGACCATAGCTTCATGCATGAGCTTTATATTATACTTCACTATGGGTGGGTCCTAGACCTTATTAACTGCTCTCCATGCAGCAAAGTGGATTTCAGGGGCATCACAGAAAGATTTCTATGTACAAAAATATGAAGTTGATCTCAGAAAATCTAAAAAACCAACAGCATAGAAGCAGGTTTTGTAGCTCAAGTTGATTTTATTTTGAAATAATTAATTTCCTTTCATTGTTGTTCATTTTTGTGCAATAATTGGTTTCTCCCCTCAGTGTAATCCTTGTAGTTCTCCCAAACCATATCACATGTGAACCGTCACCGTACTCCCTTGTACTCCACCATTTCTTGTTTGATCCCCTTCCTCACCCTCTCTTGCTATGTCACTCAGATCTACGGTCAGCTTGCAAGTTTTTTTTTTTTATTTTTTTTGCCTTTTGTTCAATTTCTTTATATTACATATATAGATAAACCCATGCAATATTTATCTTTTTCCTTCTGACTTATTTCACTTAGTTTAATTCCCTCCAGCTCCATCTGTGTTGTTGCAAAAGGCATGAGTTTATCATTTTTGCTCACTGAATAGTATTCCATTGGGTATATATACCACAACTTTTTGATTAACTCATCTGTTTTGAACATTTAGTAAACATAGGAGTGTGGGTTTCCTTTTGAGTTAATGTTTTTGTGTACTTTGGGTAGATTCTTAAGAACAGAATCACTGGATCATATAGTAGATCCATTTTTAGTGTTTTGAAGAAACTGCACACAGCTTAATGTAGTGTCTGGACCACTTTACATTGCTACCAACAGTGTGCGAGTGTTCCTTTTTCTCCGCTTTTCTTGTTTCCAGTTCTGTTTTGTTTTTTATTTGTTTGGTTTTTAATATGGTCTATTCTCACTAGTGTTATGTGGTATCTCATTATCATTTTGATATGAATTTCCCTAATAATTACTGATGTTGAAATTTATTACTATGTCTGACTGTCACTTGGATTACGTCTTAGGAGTAGTGTCTTTTCAGATCTCCTGCCCATTTTTTGACTGGGTTCTTTTTGTTTAGTTGTGCAAGCTCTTTGTTATCAGTGCAAGATCTTTGATATCAGTCCCTTATCAGTTGTATGATATGCAAATATTTTCCCCTGTTTAGTAGAATGTCTCTCTGCTTTAGTTCCTATGTACTTTGTTGTAAAAATTTTTTTTCTAAAATTTTTTAAAGATTTATTCATTTTTGCATACAAACTGGGGTGCAGGCCAGAGGTGTGGGGCGGCAAGAGGGTTTACCAGAGACAGAGTGGGGAGCATAACAGGCAGATCCACGGAAATACACTGCTGAGGGGAGCAGCGGGCGAGCCAGGAGAGGTCTGCTGCACCATGTGGGAATCTCCCATTCTGGGCATAGAACTTGAGCCACAGCTGCAGACAGCTCTACAGTGCTGTGCTTAATGGGTCGCGCCATCAGGGAGCCACAAGATTATTTTTATTTTGATGTAGTCCAGCTCTTTATCTACTCATTTATTTTCCTTTTTTCTGGAAGTCAATCTTCAAAAGTATTACTGAGGTTTTTGTCATGGAGTGCTTTGCCTATGTTCTCTTACATATTTTATGGTTTTGGGTCTTACATACAAGCCTTTAATCCATTTTGAACTGTTTTTTTTTTTTTTTTTTGTATGGCTTGATATAGTATTCTAGCTTCCTTCTTTTGCATGCAGCAGTCCAGTTTTTTTCAGCACCATTTGTTGAATGTTCTTTGCTCCTTTGCCATAAATTATTTGACAAATAGTTGTAAATTGCTTTTGGTAGTAAGGCTATTTTGATGATGTTATTTCTTCTGATCCATGAGCAGAAAATATATATCCAGGGTTCTCCCTGGTGGCGCAGCGGTTAAGCACTGCATTGTGGAACTGTCGGCAGCGGTTACACGAGGTTGAGGCCCAGCCAGGGAGATTCCCACATGGCACAGCAGACCTCTCCTGCCTTGCCAGCTGCTCCCCTCAGCAGTGTATATCTGTCGATCTGCCTGTTCTGCTCCCCACTCTGTCTCTGGTGAACCCTCTTACCACCCCACACCTCTGACCTGTACCCCAGCTTGTATCCATAAATAAATAAAAATATATGTATACATACATATGTGTATATATCTATTTCTTTGTGTCCTCTTCTATATCTTTTAGCAGTGTTTTGTTTTTTTCTTGCATAAAATTATTCTCTAAGATTGACCATATTCTGTGTCACAAGACAAACGGCAGCAAGTACTTGAAGACTGCAATCATACCAAGTACATTCTCTGACCAACCATAAAAGCAAACTAGAAATCAACTATGAAAAAATAAGGAAGGAGCTCTCCCATTACATGGATAATGAACAATACACTACTGAAATAACACTGGGTAAGTGAAGAAATCAAAGAAGAAATTAAATAATATATTGAGATGAATAATAATGAGGACACATCTTTCCAGAATATATAGGACACAGCAAAAGCAATATTGAGAGGAAATTCCATAGAAATACAAGACCACATCAAGAAGCAAGAAAGAGTGCAAAGAAACAATCTAATCTCCCATCTCAAGAATTAGGAGAACAATAAAAAAAATCAAAAGCCAGTATAAGTAAGGAAATAATAATAATTAAAGAAGAAATAAAGGAAATAGAAATTAAAAAAGCAAATCCAAAAGATCAATGAAACCAAAAGCTGGTTTTTCCAAAAGAAATAAATAAATAAACAAAACAGACAAACCTCTAGCTAGGCTCAACAAAGAAAATGAGGTAGAAAACTCAAATTAACAAGATCATAAGTGAAAGAGAAAAAAATAACACAGACATAGCCAAAATTCAGAGGGTAATTAGAGATTACTATCAACATTTCTATGCAAAGAAATTCAACAATCTAGAAAAGATGGGTGAATTTTTAGAACTATATTGTAACCTAAGTTGAACACAGAAGGGATAGAAAACTTAATCAAACCAATTGCAAGCAGTGAAGTTGCAACAGTAATCAAAATCCTCCTAAAAAACACAAGCTTATGAACAGATGTTTACAAAATGACTTCTACCACATGTTCAAAGATGACGAATGCCTATCCTACAAAATTTCTTTCATTAATTCAAGAAAGAAGCAATACTACCAAATGTATTTTATGATGCCAATAATATACTAATGCCAAAACCAAGACAACAAACAAAAAAGAAAACTACAGACCAAACTCCCACATTAACACAGTTGCAAAAATCCTGAATGAAATTTTAGAAAACCTACTCCAACAAAGTATCAAAAGGGTTATATACCATGAGCAAGTGGGAATTGTTCCAGGGACAGAATGGTTCAATATCTGAAAATCTCACCACATCAACAAAAAGAGAATAGAAAACATATAATATCAATAGACTGAAAAAGGATTTGATAAAGTCCAACATATATTTATGATGAAGGCCCTTGAAAAACTCAAGATAAAAGGGACATATATTAATATAATAAAAATCATATGTGACAAGCCCACAGTTAACATCATTCTTTTTTTTAATGTTATTTTTATTTATGTCTTTTACATTACTGTATATTCCACGCAGGTTTCCCACCACCAATTCACCCGTGTACCTTCACCACAGTCCCCTGTGGTCCCCTCTCCCCTGTTCTGAGCCCCAAACCTCCCCCGTTTCTCATTGATTGCCACTCTTGTATTTGGTTCCCCTACATTCCTGTTATAAGTGAGACCATTCGATATTTTTCTTTTTCCTTTTGGCTTATTTCGCTGAACATGATCCCTTCTAGTTCTAACCATGTTGCTGCAAATTGCATGTGTTTATCTTTTTTGAATGCTGAATAGAATTCCATTGTGTATATGTACCACATCTTCTTGATCCAGTCATCTATTTTTGGGCATCTGGGTTGTTTCCATACCTTCGCTGTTGTAAATAGTGCTGCAATATACATACAGGTGCATGTATCCTTTTGGATTAGTGTTTTTGTGTCCTTCGGGTAAATTCGCAAAAGTGGTATTGCTAAGTCGTGTGGAAGCTCCACTTTTATCAGTTTGAGAAAACGCCATACGGCTTTCCATAGTGGTTGGACAAGTTTGCATTCCCACCAGCAAAAGAGTTACTTTTTTTTTTCCACATCCTTTCTAGCATTTGTTGTTGCCTGCTTTTTTTTAATGTGTGCCATTCTCACTGGCAGGGGCAAGAGGTGGTATCTCATTGATTTGCATTTCCCTGATTATAAGTAATGTTGAACATTTTTTCATATAGCTGTTGGCCATTTGCTTTTCTTCTTTGGAGAAGTGTCTTTTTAGCTCTTCTGCCCATTTTTTGCCTGGATTGTTGACTTTGTTTTTGTTGAGTGTGTGAGCTCCTTGTAGATTTTAGTTATCAGTCCTTTATCAGTTGTATTGTGTGCAAAGATTTTCTCCCAGTTAGTAGGGTGTCTGTTTGTTTTGATTATTGTATCTTTTGCTGTACAGAAGCTTTTTAGTTTGATGTTGTCCCATCTGTTTATCTTTTCCTTGACTTCCTTCGCTTTTTGGGATGTGTTTTTAAAGATTTTGCTGAGATGTATGTCATGTAGAGTTTTGCCTATATTTTTTTCTATAACTTTTATGGTTTCAGGTCTTACATCTAGGTCTTTTATCTATTTTGTGTTGGTTTTTGTGCATGGTGTGAGGTAGGAATCTAGCTTCATTTTTTTTGCATATAGCAGTCCAGTTTTCCCAGCACCATTTATTGAACAAGCTAACCTTGTTTCATTGCATATTCTTTGCCCCTATGTCAAAGATTAGTTGTCTATAGATATGTGGATTTGTTTCTGGGTTTTCTCTTCAATTCCATTGGTCTGTGCATCTGATTTTATTCCAGTACCATGCTGTTTTAATTATTATGGCTTTGCAGTATAGTTTAAAATCTGGGAGTGTAAACCCTCTATTTTCTTTCTTTTTAGTCAGGAGAGCTTTGGCTATTCAAGTTTTTTTTCTGTGGTTCAATATGAATTTCATCAATATTTGTTCTATTTCTTTGAAGAATGCCATTGAGATTTTTATTAGAATAGCATTGAATCTGTACATTGCTTTTGGTAGTATGGCCATTTTGATAATGTTAATTCTTCCAATCCATGAACAGGGGATGTCTTTCCAATTTTTTGTGTTCTCCTCTGTTTCTCTTAATGGGGTCTTATAGTTTTCTTTGTATAGTCCTTTACCTCTTTTGTTAGGTTTATTCCCAGGTTTTTGATTTTTTTGGTTTCAATTTTGAAGGGGATGATTCTCTTGATTTCTTCTTCTTCTGGCTGAGTGTTTGTATATAGGAAGGTTACTTATTTTTGTGCATTGATTTTGTACCCTGCTACTTTACAGAACTGGTTTATAATTTTGAATAGATTTTCTATGGAATTTTTACGATTCTCTATGTATATTATGATATCACCTGCAAAAAGTGATAATTTAATTTCTTCTTGCCCTATTTGGATTCCTTGTATGTCTTTCTCTTGTCTTATTGCTCTGGTTAAGACTTCCAGCATTATATTGAAAAGCAATGGTGCGAGTGGACATCCTTGCCTTGTTCCTGATCTTAGGGGAAAGGCTTTCAGCTTCTCACCATTGAGGATAATATTGGCGGTGGGTTTGTTATATATGGCTTTTATTATATTGAGGGTATTTTCCTTCTATCCCAAGGATTTCAATGGCCTTTATCATAAATGGATTTTGCACTTTGTTGAATGCTTTCTCAGCATCTATTGATATGATCATATGGTTTTTATTTTTCTTTTTGTTGATGTGTTGGATTACATTGATTTATTTCATATATTGAACCATCCTTGTGTCCCTGGAATAAATCCCACTTGGTGTGGTGTATTATCTTTTGGATGCATTGTTGGATTCTGTTGGTTAATATTCTGTTGAATATTTTTGCACCAGTGTTCATTAGAGAGATTGGTCTGTAGTTTTCTTTCCTCGTGTTGTCTTTGTTTGGTTTTGGTATTAATGTAATAATGGCTTCATAGAATGTGTTTAGTAGTATTTCTTCCTTCTCAAATTTTTGAAAGAGTTTGTGTAAGATAGGGATTATTTCATTTTTTTTAACTTTTTTTTTTAAAGATTTATTTATACATACAAGCTCGGATACAGGCCAGAGGCGTGGGGCAGCGAGAGGGTTCACCAGAGACAGAGCGGGGACCAGAACAGGCAGATCAGAAATACACTGCTGAGGGGAGCAGCGGGCGAGGCAGGAGAGGTCTGCCGCACCATGTGGGATTCTCCCCAGCTGGGCATCGAACTTGCATCATGCGCTGCTGACAGCTCCACAGTGCAGCGCTCAACTGCTGCACCACCAGGGAGGCCCGGATTATTTCATTTTTGAACGTTTGGTAGAATTTGTTCATGAAACCATCTGGTCCTGGGTTTTGTTTTTGGGGAGGGTTTTGATTACTGATTCAATTTCACTGCTTGTTATTGGTCTGTTTAGGTGTTCTATATCTTCTTTATCTAGTTTTGGGTGGTTGTATAGTTTTAGGAATTTATCCATTTTCTCTAAGTTGTTGAACTCATTTCCATATAGGTGTTCATAATAATTTCTGATTATTTTTTTGATTGCTGCTGTGTCTGTTGTAATTTCTACTCTTTCATTTATGATCCTATTTATTTGTGTTTTCTCCTGTCTTTTCTTTGTAAGCCTGACTAGAGGTTTGTCTATTTTGTTTATTTTTTCGAAGAACCAGCTTTTGGTTTCATTGATCTTCTGGATTGTTTTATTGATTTCCATTTCATTTATTTCTGCTTTGGTTTTTATAATTTCCTTTCTTATGTTGACTTTTGGTTTTTTTGTTGTTCATTTTCTAGTTCTTTGAGATGAGAGATTAGAATTTTTCTTTGGGTTGTTTCTTGTTTCTTGATGGGAGCCTGTATTGCTATATATTTCACTCTTACTACAGCTTTTGCTATGTTCCAAACAGTCTGGAATGTTGTGTCTTCTTTGTGATTCATTTCTAGGTATTTTTTAATTTCTTCTTTGATTTCCTCATTAGTCCAGTGGTCTTCCAGGAGTGTGGGTTTCAATCTCCATAAAGTAAAAGGGTTCCCTTTTTTCTTTTCATGGTTTATTTCTAATTTGATTACTTTATGATTGGAGAAGATAGTAGGTATGATTTTGATCTTAGTGTATCTGTTGAGGTTTGTTTTGTGACCTAGTATGTGATCAATCTTGGAGTATGATCTGTGTGCACTTGAGAAAAATGTGTATTCAGATTTTGGGGGATGTAATGTCTTATAGATACGTTAGGCCCACATGGTCTAGGTCCGTATTAAGAGCTTTAGTGTCCTTGTTCATGTTTTTGTCTTGTGGATCTGTCCATTGGTGAGAGTGGAGTGTTGAGATCTCCTACTATATATGTATTTTCTCTGATGTCTGTTTTCATGGATGATAATAATTGTCTTACATATTTTGGTGCTCCTTCATTTGGGAAGTATATGTTGAGGAGGGTTATATCATATGGCTGAATTGTCTCCTTTATCATGATGTAGTGACCATCTTTGTCTCTTTTACCTTTTCTATTTTAAAGTCTATTTTATCTGATATAAGTATAGCTGTCCCTGCCTTCTTTTTTGGTCCGTTTGCTTGTAGGATTGTTTTCCAGCCTTATACTTTCAATCTGTGTTTATCTTTTGTAGCTAAATGTGTTTCCTGTAGACAGCAGAAGGTTGGGTTCTGGTTTTTGATCCATCTTGCTACTCTGTGCCTTTTTATTGATGAGTTTAGTCCATTTACATTTAGAGTTAATATTGATACCTTGGCATCTATATTTGTTATTCTATTTGTCTTTTTGTGCTTTTATTTCTTGTTTTATTCTGATCTTCTTTTTCATTCCTCTGTCGCTTTTGGCTTTAGGGACTTCTTGTCCTATTTTTTGGAGTGGGGGTTTAGTCATGACGAATTTCTGAAGTCTCTGTTTGTCTGGGAAGGTCCTTATACTTTTTTCATAAAGGAAGGAGATCTTTGCCGGATAAAGTATTCTTAGTTTGCACTTATTGTCTTCAAGTTTGTTGAATATATCCCTCCATTCTCTTCTTGCCTATATCGTTTCTTTGGAGAAGTCTGATGTCATCCTGATTGGTTTTCCTTTATAAGTTATTTGTTTCCTCCCCCTTGTCAGCTTCAATATTTTTTCCTTATCCTGTACTCATGTGAGTTTTACTATCATGTGCTTAGGTGTAGTTCTTCTAACATCATGGTAATTTGGAGTTCTTTTTGCTTCTTGGATGTCTATTTTCATACTTGGGAAGTTTTCTTCTATCACCTCCTTAAATATTTTCTCTGCTCCTTGGACCCTCTCCTCTCCTGGTGGGATTCCTATAACTATTATATTTCCTTTCTTCATGGTGTCAGGTAGTTCTCGAATTGTTATTTCATTTTTTTTCCCATCATGCTTTTATTTCCTTTTCCTTTTTGATTCTTTTATTTGAATCTTCAAGATTGCTGATATGGTCTTCCATGTGATTGATTCCGCTTTCATTGCTTTTCCCAGAGTTCTTTAGTTCTTTTATTAAACTCTTATTCTCCTTCTTTAGGGTCAAAATTTCATTCTTCAGATCCTTAATTATTTTTTATATTTCATTTTTTTCCCTTAAGTATGATGATTTTAAATTATCTGTCTGAGAGGCAGAGCTCTTCCATGTCATTATTGTTGAGTTCTGATGTTTGATTTTCTTTTTGCGGTGTGTCCTTCCCCTGAGGACTTGCTTGGTTATTTGTATTTCTCTTTCTCCCTGTTTGTCTTCTGGTTTGTTGTAATTGTTGGGAAATTGTGGCACTGGCACTAGCAGGCATCTCTTTGGGGTACTCCTTCCTGGATGTTGAATGCTGATAGTTTAATCATTTCCGGTCCTGTTAGGCCAAAACAGCACTGGGTAGTGATGCTGTGAGTATATTGTCTGTAGAGATCCTCTTCCTCTGTTTTGACTCCAAAGGTCCAGAAGGTAGTTGTGTGGTCCCGGGCTCCAACAGTGGTGTAGAGGCTGTGCTTTGCCAGGGATCGTGAGGGTTGGTGGTCTCAGTGCCAGGTCTACTCAGTTCGGAGAACCCCGGCACTGAGGACTGTGGCCGGTCTACACTACCTCCCTGAAGTCTATCCTACCCAACCAGGACTCACTTTTTCAGTTCCATGGGGCAACAATGGTATTTTCTTCTATTGTACCCACGAGTGCTACTACTCAGAGCCAGTATTGGCAGTGGTGATGGAGGTGGTGGTGTAGGTGTGAGGCCTCCTCCAGTGAGTGCTAGAGTCAGGTCCTAAAACCCAAGGCCAGAGGCCGGGGTCTTAACTTGCTCTGTGAAAACTATCCTCCTGGCTTAGCACTCATGCTCTCTTAGTTGGATTGGGTGATGTACAGTGGTATTTTGCCCTAGGATGCCCGGGAGTCTGCTTCCCTGAGCAAGCCTGGGGGCCCAGCCAGAGATGGTGGCAGCAGAGTGGGGGCAGTTGATCAATCCGGGCTCCCCTCAGTCCCTTGAAATCTCAGGGCAGTCACCTGGGGGTGTAACATTTTCCTGGCGGCTAATCTCCTGTCCAGGAACTCACCTGGTACAAATGGAGTGCGGATGGTTCCTTGTGCTCGAGTGTCTTCTTCCCTGAGCAAGCCAGTGATGGTGGCAGAGTGTGGAGGCGGTTGATCAATCTGGGCTCTCCTCAGTCCCTAAAAACCCCAGAGCAGTCGCATGCAGGTGTAACTTGTTCCCAGTGGCTAAACTCCCATCCAGGAACTCACACAGTATCAGTTGGAGTGCACGAGTGGAGACAGTTCCTTCCCTTAGAGCGCCCAAGAGTCTGCTTCCCCAACCAAGCCTGGAGGCTCAGTCCAGTTAACATAATTCTTAATGGTGAAAATCTAAAAACCTTCCAATTAAAATCTGGAAAAAGAGCCATTCTCTTCATTGCTTTTTAATGTAGTACTAGGACTCCTAGCTAGATCAATTAGTCAAGAGAAAGACATAAAAGGATTCCAAACTGGGAAAGAAGTAAAATTATCATTATTTGAAGATGATATAATAATAATAATGAGAAAATCTTAAAAAAAACTCCACAGAAAAAATAAGTAAAATAATAAACCAGCAGGTTAAAAAATCAATACAAAAATCAATTCCTTCCTATTTGCAATCAATCAATCTGAAGAGAAAGAAGTGAAAAAATATATCTCATTTATGCTTGTACTATAAAAAATTACCTGGAAAAAACCTAATCCAATTCCTCCATTTCATTCTCTTATCCATTCCCTTCCAATGTGTAGATTCCTATTACTAAACTAATTCAACAATTCCTGTTTGTGATTTACCAGACATTTATTGCCTTTTAGTAGTAGGATTATTTAGATTATCTGGAAAATCATGTTTGAAAAAGAGACTAGCTAATAGTTCTTTATAACCAGTATTAGACTTGAAAATCTTATTTATTCTCAGGATTTCTGATTGAAAATTATTTCTGATATACTTCAGAATGCACTCCTGATAGTTAGGATTTGCTTGATTCTAGACAAGGCATTTAAGTTGCGATGACCAAGGAAGTCTTTCAAAATTTAAGAAAGGACAAAACCAGTTAACTCTTAATTTTCATAGAGGCATGTATAAACTACTTGTGTTCATATGTCTATCTCCTATATTTTTAAGTAAAAATTATAAAATTAAATCTTAAATTAAAATTCAATAGAATGTATTCAATAAGTTACAAGTTAGCACCATGTAAAACAATTATTGGGAATTGGGATAAATACAAAAATAATACAAAAAAAACCAAACTGATTGTCTTTCAGGAAAGGGGTTGGTAATGGTTTTACACAACAAACAAGCAAACAAACAAACAAACAAACAAACAGAAAACTATGCAGACGGCCTCAGGGAGCCACACACTCTAATATAGGTGTTAAAAATCTTGTCAAAGAAACTTTCAATTAGCATGTGTTTCTTCAATCCAATTTGGAGAATCATTGAAAAGCAAACCATATTGATAGTCCAGAATTGATCTTATTTCCATTTAATCTATCTGATGAGAGGATTCTTTCCAAAACTGAAAACTGCCTATGGAGAGTTATTTTCAATTTATTTAGAAAGGTAGGTTTGGGAAGTGAAGATAAGAGGTAGTCGGACTGAGCCTATCTGAGATCTGACATTAAGTTTCACAGTATAATATGATACACTGAAAAGAAGTTCAAAATTTGTTTGCTATAACAATTTCATATCTACCATTTATAACAATTTTTCAAATCTCACCTCACTCAAACAACCTTTTGTTTCATCATTTTTTTAAACCAAGATTCCTTGAGAAAAAATTATATTTTACTTCTTTCTTTTTTTTAAGATTTATTATTATTATTTTTTTATTTGTGCATACAAGCTGCAGTGTAGGCTAGAGATACCGGGGGTGAGAGGATTCACCAGAGACAGAGTGGGGAGCAAAACACAAAGTTCTATTGAAATACACTGCTGAGGGGTGCAGCAGGGGAGACAGGGAAGGTCTGCTGCACCATGTGGGAAGCTCCCTGGCCGGGTGTTGAACTTATGCTGCAGTGGCTCTGGATAGATTCATAGTGCTGCAACTTAACCTGTTGCACCATCAGGGAGGCCCAAGTCATGCTTATTTCTTAATTATGCCTTCTTTAAAAACCTCTATTTATCTATGTATTAGATAAATTTGATCTTAACTTTTTTGAAGGTAGGGAAACCCTTTAAATGGCTTATTTATTAACGTATAATGCCTGGTATTATGCCTTCAATAGATTTTCAATAAATTTTGTTGACCATTGTCATAAATATGGATAAAATTCATGTATTGTGTTCTTTACATTAATGTTCACATATCTGTTTAAAAACTTTGAAAAAAACAAAAATTCAGATAATTAAGGTGCAAGATAATATTAAACAAAATACATTGTACTTCTGAATTAATCTTTAATTTTAATTAGAAAGAATGAGTTTAACTTTAAGGTTCAAATATTTTAAATTCACTTATTGAATGACTTTTAACAAAAACTTTATAAAAATACTTTCTTTCAAGAGTTTCTCCAATTAGATTAGTAAATGATTTAAAAACCTCTCTAAAGTGCATTTAACATAAGTATTCTAAGGTATGTCTAAAATAATGTTATTCATAGTGATAAAATAATCAGAAATAATCCTTATTTGTCATTAGGGTTTGTATATCCTAATAGTTGTCATTTGCATATCACAAGTAACCCTGAATCTAAGATTCTGGGTGATAGGGCTGGTAGGAGGTTAACAGTTGAAGGGACATTTATACATTCATTAAGTGAGTGCTCAGTTGTTTCAGCAATAGATGTTCACTGATTGCCTATTATGTGTTAGCTACTTTACTAGGGTAACTGTGAATGAGACAGGGATAAAAGTTAATAAAACTGACTTCATTTTGAAATGGTAAGATTATGGGTTATCTATATTTCTTGAAATATTTCTATAATAAACTTGTATTTCCTTATATTACATTGGTTTACAACACTGTGTGTGCTACAGAAATATGGGATCCCATTTCCTCAGGCATATTCTACCAAAACATATTGACGACTGAGGCACCCATAGTCTTCCACCATTGCTTCACTTTCCTTTGTTCTTTAATTAAGACATTTTTTATTTGGTTAAATTGGTTTACTACACTTTATATGATTAAGGAGTATCGTTTGAACCTCTTAATGTATGTTATCACATGATACCCATCACCAAAACATAAACAATCTATCATTATAGATATCAATCTTTCTCCCTTTGTCCAACCCTCCCCTTTGGAAAACTCAGTTGTGCAGTCAAATTATTAGGGCTTGTTTTGGTTTGATTTTGTCTGTTCCTTTGTTTTATTTTTCTGTACATCCTTTATTATACATGAGTGAAAACTACTCTTTTTTCTCTTTCAAACTTATTGTGTGCTTAGCATAAATCACTCCAGGTTCCATTATTTTTTCCTCAGATGGAACAATTTCAACCTTTTTATAGATGAATAATAAGGCATTGCATATATATATATATATCACATGTTCTTGAGCTAATCATTTGTCATTGGGTACTTATGCTATTTCCATAACATGAATATTGTAAAAACTGTACACTGAACATAGGAATGCAAATATCCTTTTGATTAAGGGATTTTTGTATTTTTCCAAGAAATATATGGGAGTGAAATTTCTTGATCACTTGGCAGATCTATTTTTTTATGTTACCAGAAATATCCATACTATTTTCTACAGGGGCTGACTCAGTTTACATGCCCACCAACAGTTTATGAATGCCCCTTTTCCTCCATTTTCTCATGAATACTTACTGTTTCTTGTTTTTGATTTGGGCTATTCTTACAGATATGAGGTGGGATCTCCTAGTTGTTTTGATATGACTTTCTCTGGTAATAAATGGTAATAATTTTTTCCATATGTCTATTGGGAATCTTTCTGTCCTTCTTGGAGCATTTTATATTTGGTAATTCTACCCACCTTTTGATTGGATTATTTGTTTTATTGTTGTTGAGGTATATACTCTCTATGCAGGTCTTGAATATCAGGCTCTTCTCTGATGTATGATAAACAGATATTTTCTTTCACACAATAAAGTGTTTCATTCATTTTAATGAGACTTTATTTACTTTTTAAAAAAAGATTTATTTATTTATTCATACAAGCTGGGGTGTAGGCCAGAGGGGTTGTGGGTGAGAGGATTCACCAGAGACTGGGTGGGGAGCAGAACAGGAGGAGCCACTGAAATATACTGCTGAGGGGAGCAGCAGGCCAGAAGTCTGTTGCATTATGTGGGAAGCTCTCTGGCCAGGTATCAAACTCATGCTTCAGTGGCTGTGGAGAGCCTCATAGTGCTGCTACTTAACCCATTGTGCCACCAGGGAAGCCGTAATGAGAGTTTATTTCACTGTTCATAGACTTTTTAGTTTGATATAGTTTCACTTGATCTTTTTTTTTTCTTGCTTTTGTAGTCACATTCCCAAAGACATCCTTGAAGGCAATGTGATAGAACATTTTAACTATATTTTTTTTGTTGTATTTTATGATGTCGTCTTACATCCAACTTTTTAATCCATTTTGAATCATTGTTTATATATGGTGTGAAAGAATTGTGTAGTTTCATTTTTTGCATGTGGTTATTAGTTTTCCAGCACCACTATTGAAGTGATTTTCCTTTCTAAAATTAATTCCTTTGGGACATTTGTAATAAATTCACTGTTCACATATATATGGGTTTATTTTTAGGATTTCAATTCTACTCCACTGATCTTTGTTTCATTGTTTCCAATATGATACTATTTTGATTACTATAGCTTTGTATAATTTGAAATATGAGTTTGATATATCAATTCTACCTTTTATTTAAAAATTCTTTGACATTTGGGTTTTTTGTTATTCTATTTTATTTAAGTAATATTTGTTTTCTCTTTGAAGAAAACCAGTTGAAACTTTGATAGGGATTACATTGAATCTGTCCAGTGCTTTTGACAAATGACCACTTAACAGCATTAATTCTTCAATCCATGAGCAAGGAATATCTTTTCATTCCTTTGTGTCATTTACTATTTCTCTTGATAATATTTTTAGAGACTGTCAGGAAATAAACAAATTTTCAAAATTACACACAAAGAGAACACAAAGGAAGAAAACTACAGAGCATTCTCCAAAATAAATACAGATGCAATAATCCTCAATAAAATCTTAGCAAACCAAACCTAACAGTGCATTAAAATGAATATATACCGTCACCAAATGGGATTTATAGCAGAAACACAATGATTATTCAACAGCTGAAAATCAATCAATATAATACACCACATAAACAATAAATAAAGAAAAAAATGTACAATCATATCAATATACGCAGAGAAATCATTTGATAAGATTCAGCACCCATTTATGATGAAAATTTTGGAAGAATGGAATATATCTTAATAATGAAAACTATGTGTGACAAACCCACAGTTAACATCATTCTCAGTGGTGAAAAACTGAAACCTTTTTCAAAAAGATCTGGTACAAGATAAGAATATATGCTCTTATCACTACCATTCAACATAGTACTAGAATTTCTAGTTAAATCAAGTAGGCAAACAAAAAAGCAGCTATCCTATATATAAATATCAAACTAGAAAAAGTAGAAATTAAGAAAGCCATATCATTTACAATCTCACCAATGGGGGTGAAATGCCTGGAAATAAACCTAAAAAAAGAAGTGAACAGGGCTTCCCTTGTGGCACAAGGGGTTCAGTATCAGCCTATGAAACTATCTACAGCATTATCTGAGTTTTTTCCCCAGCCAGGGAGATTCCCACATGGCACAACAGACTTCTTCTGTCTCTCCCACTGCTCCTCTCAGCAGTGGTTTTCCATAGATCTGCTTGTTCTGCTCCCCACTCTGTCTCTGGTGAATCCTTTCACACTCCGCTCCACATCTCCGGTCTACACCCTAGCTCGTGTATGAATAAATAAATAAATCTTAAAAAAAAAGAAGTGAACATCCTTCACAAATAAAACTACACAACATCGTTAAAAGAATACACACATAAAAGGAAAGATATATCTTGCTCATGGATTGAAATAATCAATATTGTCAATGGTCATCTACCCAAAGCAGTTTATAAATTCAAAACAATCTCAATTAAAATCACAATGGCATTCTTCAAAGAAGTAGTACAAAGATTGCTGAAATTTTTATGGGAACACACACACACACACACACACACACAGCACAACTAGCCAAAGCTCACTGGACTAAAATGGAGGAAAATTGAGGCATCACATTCTCACCTTCAAACTATACTATAAAGTCATAATGATTAGAACAACATGTTACTGAGATAAAACAGACATATCACTCAAAGGAATAGAATTGAGAAACCAGTATCAAAACTACACATTTATGGAAAACTAATAAACAGCAAAGTAACAAAGTATATACACTGACACAAGGATAGTCTCTTCAATAAAATGTGCTGGGAAAATTGGATTGTCACATGCTAAAGACTGAAACTAGACCATTATCTCACACCATACTTAAAAATCAACTAAAAATCATAAAAGATTTGGATGTAAGACCTGAAATCTTAAAATTCATAGAATAGAAGAAAACAGGCAAAACACTCTATAACATAAAGCTCAAAAATATATTTGTGAACTCATCTCCAGTAGCAAGGAAAGCAAAGGAGAAAATAAACAACTAAGTCCAAATTAAAGTATAATGTTTCAGTACAGTGAAAGAAATAGTGACCAATAAAAGGAGACATCCCATTGAATGGAAAAACACATTTGCATACAATACAACTGATAAGGGGATGATATCAAAAATCTACAAAGTACTAGTGAAACTCAACAGAGTGAAATCAAACAGTACCTCCCCAGTGGCCTATGGGTTAAGTCTCAGTGCTATCACTGCTAAGGCCTGAGAGCAATACAGGGCCAGGGAGCTAACCCACATATGGTGCAGCTGACCTCCCTGTCTTGCCTGCTGCTCCCCTCGCAGTGTATTTCAGAAGATCCTCCTGTTCTGCTCCCCACTCTGTATCTGGTGAATCCTCTTATCCCTGCACCCCAGTTCTTCTACACAAAACAAATAAATGAAATCATAAGAAACTATAAAATTAAATTCAATAGGAATTGTAGGCAGGGATGTTGCTTCTTGTTTGTTTTTCACTGTATTTATTTAGTAGCATTAAGAATGCCAACAAAACAGCTGCAACTCTTCTTTTTTTTTTTTTTTGGCAATTGCTGAGTGTTAGTTAACAGAACAACAATTACTCCATTTAAGCTGCATCAGAGACAACTGAAGATGAGAAACTATCATCTCACTTTATAGGTAATATGTGCTGTGCACCAAGAAGAATTGTTTTAAATTTCCATATAACCAATTTATAACCACCATACTGTAGGAGGTAAAGTTAGTGGCTATTAAAAATACCACGAGGACAGGGCTATCTAGAGACACATCTGGCAGTGTGTTAACTATACAAAACTAAAACAAAAATTACATATGCACACACAATACCATCTAAAAACAATCTTACACAGCCTTACATTTTAATATTTTTCTTCAAATTATGTAAGTTATGTTGAGGGGGTTAAACACTTTACAGACCAGGAAAAAAAAAAAAACTGCTCTAGAAGCAACTTATCTATCATCATCCTCTTATCATCCTTGTCTTCCTATTCTTTGTTCTTTCTTGCTTTTATCTTCCTTGACAATCTGTTTTTGGCCATAACAAGCTTTCCTTTAGCTTGCTAGGCAGCAATATCATTTTCCTATTTTTGCCTTCAGCTTAGCAATCTTCTTCTAATAAGACTGCACGTCATCTGTAGCAGTGTTCCCCATTTCTTCCAGCTTATCTGCAATATCACCAATAGAACAGGCTGTCCTTTGATATTTGGTTTTATCTTAATTTACTTTATTTATTTGTATTTAACTGTGGTAATAGTTGTATCCCCCTATCAAGGCTCACCGCCATAAAGAACCCACAACCAAATCATCCACACTCCACCCCCATAGGTCACTGTGCTCCCTTCCCTCTTAGTTATTATGCCCGCCACACCTTCCCCTTCATAGTGCATCATCTCTGCAGTCAGCTAGCAAGGGTTAGTTTCTAAGTTTGTCTTTATCTGATGCTTAGATTTTTTTTTCTATGTTCTCCTTTGATTTTTAAGAGATAGAACAAAATTTAAAAAAAGGCTCTAGGAGGACTCCGGTACATTAGGATCCCTGAACACTGTTTTTGTCTCCCCTGTAGGATAGAGAGAAGTTTCCATTTCTCCTTCATAGAGCACCTTACACCTCTTTATGAAGTCTTCAAACTTTCCTTTTGATATAATGAACATGGTCTTCTGCCTCTCTGATCACTGCTTGGAAAAAACTCAGAATTTGACTGGGTGCTGCGTCTTATGCTCCTGCTGTTAATTTTGTACAAAGAATACATATGCTCTTTTGGCTTTGGCATCTTAGTATCTCCTTTGCCCATGTTTTAGTATTTTCCCTGAGCATGGCACAGACTCGCCGAGTGCCCACCTGACTCTAACTTGCACCTGGCTATGGAACTCAATATACCGCAATGATGGTGAGAGCAGGAACCAGATGCAGACTGCTCACTCTCTGCTCTGTGATGAGGCAGTTTTAAAAAGGGTATTCTGGTTGCAAAGAAAACATACTGCCAACTTGTTTAACCTAAATTTTGGCATTCAGTAAGTACTGATTAATGGATAACTACTGGTTATTGGTAATTATATTTAATTGATTATTAAACAGAAGCTGATAAACAGTCAATTTATTTTAAGCCACAATAATTAAAACAGAATAGTATGGGACAAAAAGAGACACAAAGAGGGCCTCCCCGGTGGCGCAGCGGTTAAGCGCTGCACTGTGGAGCTGTCCGCAGCGGCGACGCGAGTTCGACGCCCAGCCGGGGAGAATCCCACATGGCACGGCAGACCTCTCCTGCCTTGCCCGCTGCTCCCCTCAGCAGTGTATTTCTGATCTGCCTGTTCTGCTCCCCGCTCCGTCTCTGGTGAACCCTCTCGCCGCCCCACGCCTCTGGCCTGTACCCCAGCTTGTATGTATAAATAAAATAAAATCTTTAAAAAAAAAAAAAAAAAAAAAACAAAAAGAGACACAAAGACCAATGAATTGGAACTGAGAGTCCAGAAAGAAACACATATTTATGAATAAGTAATATATGACAAAGAACAGAGAATATGAACTGGCACAAGGAAAGCTTTTTCAATAAATGGTGCTGAGAAAATGGACTGCCACATGCAAAAGAAAAACTAGCCCATAATCTCACACCCTACACAAAAATCAACTCAAAATGAAAAAAAAAATACTTGGATGAAACTGTTTTATAATCGCTTGTCATGCCATCAATGACAGTTGTACTACAATATCCTCCTCTTCACTTTTCATTTTATTGTGTGTCTCAAGTTTGAAATCAGTTAATCTAAAAGTTTCCAGTGGGCAATAGGGAGAATCTTGGCTATAAGAAACTGGAGCATTAGTTAGTTGCTAGAGGGTTCCTTGAAAAAAAAAGAGGTTCCCATTTTTGCAGAGATTACTGATTCTAGGGATAAATTGCTACAATACCTTGCAGACAACATCCATTAAATCTGCTGTGGCCATTATACTCAGATTAATGGCATACGGATATCAGGAAGGAGGAGAGACAAGAAGAAAACTAAGTCTATTGATTTTTTACAAGATAGTAAATTGAGTAAAATCGTAGAGATGAGCAGTTCTAAATCAGCCTTGTTTACATAAGAAGCATCTCTTCACATCCAATAGATTACAATTTTGCTTATATTAACCAATTCGCAAAAACCAAAAAAAATCTAGTGCTAGGTATTTTTAATTTCCTTTTTCATACCTAGTAGAATTTGTTTTGTTTAGTGGTAACTCTGATTAAACCCGAATAGGTGTTGATATCCAAAATTTCTCTTTTGATAGCTTATAAAGGAAGATTTGCTCTAAAAAAATAAATAGGTGCTTCTTTATTTTGTTTTGTTTAGACTGTATGTCTTTTTCTAACCTGAAATATGCTATATACAAAGATGTTTATTTTTCTATCCAAATATAGAATAGTTTATTTACTACAACATAAAAAATTATTTAATCACTTTTCTTAAAATCTGTTATTTTGAAGTTGATTTTATGAGTAAGCTATTATATTAAGGACATGTTTTAAAAATCTGTGTAACATAAAATACCACTTCTGGGCCTCCGTGGTGGTGCAACGGGTTAAGCTCAGCGCTGTGGCGCTGTCGGCAGCTGCAACACAATGCCCGGTCGGGGAGATTCCCACATGGCACAGCAGACCTCACCTGCCTCGACTGCTGCTCCCCTTAGCAGTGCATTTCTGTTGATCTGCCTGTTCTGTCCCCCACTCTGTCTCTGGTGAACCCTCTCAGGGCCCCACACCTCTGGCCTGCATCCCAGCTTGTATGCATAGATAAATAAATAAATAAATAAATAAATAAATAAATAAATAAATAAATAAATAAATAAATATGTATCTCGACCCTCTGCTCAATAAAGACACATACATTTTTACTACATTGGATAAGAAAGTACCTGACATTTGCTTTGAAGAGAGAACCAATCTCTGTTTTCCCAAAATGTAGGTAAATCTGTCATTTGGTCTAGAAAGAGAGTCAGTTTTATCATACTGGATTGTTCACTATAAAATCTTGCACAAAAATAATAGTCCAGAACAAATAGAGGCTAATGTCTCACTCGCAATGCATGCATAAAGGCTTAAATGTGAGAGGACTTTGTGAATTGTCACCTGATAGTTCTTTTAAATTTGCTAGTAGGTGCTCAAAAATATCTTAGAAATTGTACAGCTTACACCCCAGGGGCCAAAAATCACGGAAATTAAAAACAAAACATTAAGATCTATAAGGAAGAATGGAGACTTAGTTTATGTTTCAATGGTTCTAGCTGAACCAAAATTTCAGCAGATTTAAAATTTTGTTTATTTACTTAGAGATGTGAAGATTTCCTCCATTTCCTGTAAAGTGCCTGTCTTCTTAAAGGGTCTTGTGAGCAGCCAAAGATAAGCTGGTCAGCAATCTTGTAGTGATGATAATGTACAATAGAAAAATAAAACTCCAATACTCATCTATCATTTATTATGATGGATTGAGAACAGCTGCAAGCACAAAGCTGACAAGTCTCTCTAGGATGATGTACAGCACAAACTAGAATGATCCAAAGATGCATTAACTTTATAATAACATACAGTGACCATTACTGATCTGGTATGCAAGATGCTCACGATAATGCATGGGGGAAAGGAATGGTTCAAAAACAAAAGTATATCACATATTGGTTTATTTATTAACATTGGAGGGCAGATATTGACTCATAGATTAAATAATGCTGACTATAATACTCACAAAATAATAAACCAGTGTTTGTAAATTATTTGGAAAATGAAACAATTTTAATTGATTATAAATGTATGCAAGCATATGCTAGTTGACAAATTATGGCAATATTAATATCCCAAGATCAAAAGTAGAATATAACCTAATATAATAGTAAATATAATATTACAATATAAAAATTAACACAATATAGAAAAAACAACCAAAACTTTTTTTTTAATTTTTAAATCTTAAAAACAACCCAAACTTTTTTTTTTTTAAATTGGACCCTATAAGAAGAGAACAAAACCCATAAGGAATCATGTCTAACCAAGGTACTTGGAAACTCATGTCAACACATATTGCAAGATAATGCTCTGCTTATAGAATGAGGTGATTTAAAATTGCTCCTCTTATCTGTTGCATCTTCATTTGTTATTAAATATTTTGTTTAAATTTTAGATCTTAGAGATAATTTAGTTTTGTCTCTTCATTTTATGAGTGAGACTCAGAGAATAGAAAAGGAATAAAGAAAAATATTGAATGCTACTATATGCCAAAGATTGTGCTGGGGACTTCTTGTGCATTATGATGTAAGTGATCCTAAGATTCCTAAACAAAAAAAACTAACTAAAATAAATAAATAAATAAATAACTGTCAGATTCTCATGGAAGGAAACAAAAACATGAGGTTCTAATATATTTGTGGCATAGATTGATATCTGGGCGTGTCATACTTTCATTATCCATATTTATTTTCAAGATTGATTTGGCTTCTGAGGGTCATTATAGTTCTATTTAAATCTTAATAAAACTTATTCTAGTTTTTTGAAAAATGCCATTGAATCTTTGAAAGGAATTGCATTGAATCTATATATTGCTAGGGTAAATGTTAAAATGTAACAAGATTATAATAATAGTAACAGCAAAGTTAATCACACATTTTTTGAGTTTAAGTAATCTTTCAATAAAGATCTTGACATGATGTAAAATAATTCTGAAATCAATGAACTGTATTTTCAGTTCAAATGTACTTTATTTTTCTCTTCCACTATTTGAGCACATCAGCTTGTATTAATCTATAAAGGTAACTTTCTAGTTACCACCTTTTTTCTTCCCTCTTGAAAAGCCATAATTCTTGAAAGAGTGATTGATCATTATTCACATTATCCACATTTTCACATTCTTTTTTGTTAATTCATAAATGTTATATACCTTGATTTTATAGTCTCCAAATACAGAATATTAAGTTACAATGCCACATAATTAATCAAATATACTTGAAAGTCCACCTGCAGAAAGTATTACCTGCTTTCTCTATTACACGTTGTTCTGTATCCCTCAAATTCCAATCTATCCACATACATTACATAGGACATGTTTCGCTGGGAAAATGTCTACATCTCCAGAAATAGGTCCTTATTAATTCTGGGACAACCAGCACATCACATCTTCCCTCAGTTAGCATTAAACACACAATGCACTCATTGGTTTCCTTTATGGTTTAAGGCCTGGCACATAGTCCACGTTGATTTAAACAAATTGGAGCTTACGTTTTTTGATGAGTTATTTTACTTCCTTATACTGGACGTGAAAGAGGAAGAACATAGCCTTGGATGCTAATTACAATTGTCCTTAGATCAATAGTGATGAAATGTGCCTCCCTGGTGGCACAGGGATTAAGTCTCAGCCTATGATCTACCTGCAGGCACCATTGCACAAGTTCGATCCCCAGCCAGGGAGCTAACCTACATGGTACAGCGGATCTCTGCTCTCTCACCCATTGCTCCCCTCAGCAGTGTATTTCAGTCAATCTGCCTGATCTGCTCCTCACTCTGTCTCTGCTGAATCCTTTCACCCCACCACACCTCTGGCTTACACCCCAGCTCTTGTATGCAAAAATTAATAAAAAATAGTGATGAAATGTAGGATAAAGCTAACAATGTAGACAGTGGTATGGGAAGAATGGCATCTGTGATTTTATCATCTAACCACTAGACCCACTAATCCATATTCTCTCATTATTTATTTAATTCCATTAAAAGGAAATCAGTTTCTTAATTGTTGACTATATATTTGAAGTGAATTTTGGTATTTCTATTCAAAACCAAAACAAATTAATTAGTTATGTGATATATATTCCTATTTTTCTTCATCTATCTCTGGCTCATAAAATTTTTCACCTGTGGTGCCAAATAACCCAAAGACATCAAGCTCTGAAAAGCATTTCTTATCTTTTCCCTTAAATCATTTTTGTGATTTCTATCTTAATAAATAATAATATGACCACCAGGTCATTCTTGATTCCTTCCTATCCCTCATAAACCAACTCCACTCAATCACCAAATTTATCTTCTTTGTCAATTCTTATCTTACCTTTCATGATAGATCCCCTTTCCCCCTAACAAAAAGTTAATTGCAATGTTCATCCCTTGGTTTACATTTTCTCTCTACTAATAATTTTTATGTATATGTATATATGTATTTATATATAAACACACACAAAAAAACATATATTGTCACTTGCATCAAAGACCACTGTACACACTTGATTTTAGCGGACAGGATTGATAATTGAGAAAAAATAGGTGATATAATTCATTGTATTCAAGCGCACTATATTTCTATATAATTTTATTTTTTTCATTATAAACATCTACTGATATTTTTTAAAGATTTATTTATTTATGCATACAAGCTGGGGTACAGGCCAGAGGCATGGGGCGGTGAGAGGGTTCACCAGAGACAAAGCAGGAAGCACAAGAGGCAGATCAAGGTAAATGCACTGCTGAGGGGACCAGCGGGCGAGGCAGGAGAGGTCTGCCATGCCATGTGGGAATCTCCACAGCCGGGTGTCGAACTCGAGTCATCGCTGCCGACAGCTCCATAGTGCAGCGTTTAACCCGCTGTGCCACCAGGGAGGTCCTAAACATCTACTGATTTTATAATAAATAAAATATAAAAGTTCACTTAAAAGAAAAACTATATCCACACAACCAAAAGAAAGTATCAAGAATACTCAGTGATTACTTTTACCATAACCTTATCTAGGGCACAGCAATGACAACTCAAAGATATATTGATTAATACTTATCTAACAATTAGCATCTTTGCTATCATTATGAATTAAAAAAAAATCATTTTAATTAACTTTGGAAATTTATCTATGCTCTAAATTCAATGGAATTTCATTGAAGAATAAAGAGCTATATTTTATAGGTTAAACGAAAACCCCATAAAGGAATTGTAGTGTTGAGGAAGGATGAAGGAAGAAAATAAAGGTTTCTTTTTGTTTGTTTTGCTTTCTAAAGATTTATTTATTTATTCATGCAAGCGGGGGTACATGACAGAGGTGTGGGGCGGCAAGAGGGTTCAACAGAGACAGAGCGGGGAGCAAAACAGGCAGATCGAGGGAAATATACTGCTGAGGGGAGCAGCAAGCGAGAGAGGAGAGGTCTGCCATGCCATGTGGGAATCTCCCTGGCCAGGTATCGAACTCACGTCACCTCTGCAGACAGCTCCACAGTGCAGTGCTTAACTGCTGCGCCACCAGGGAGGCCCAAGTTTTGTATGTATATGAATAACTATGGTGAAAATGAAGATGTCTCTATTTTAAATACTTCAATAAATGTAGTTACAGAAAGATGCAATTCTACTTTTCACTATACTTTCAAAATTAATTAAAGTAAATAAAATACTCAAATAAAAAATAATGCTAATTTATGTAAAATGATGGAAGAGATTATATGAGTTTAATTTAGATGATTATTGTTATACACTGAAACCAGGTTAGGGGTAAATTACAACTTACATGAAATTTTGAGACTAGAATTCAAATCATATTAACATTGCAAGTGAAATTACTACATGAGTGATTATTTTAGTAGAGTCTAACATAAAAATATAAATTCACATTTAGTGAAATAGTTTACACGTCAGGATGGGAATAATTTACTTAATTTGAAATCTATGTTTGAGGAGACATGGACTAGTATTCAAATGCTAACAGACGGGTCATAATTTCTCTGAGGTCAGTTTTCCTGAATTAAAATACTTCATGTTTAATATTCTGTTGAAGATGATATATTTTATAATGAATGCTCAAGACATAATTGATACACTAAGTAGCCATTAAGTAAATGATAATCATAATAGAAATAATGCTAAAATGCATAATAAATATACAGAGAATTGGACAATATGAAAGCTCAGATTAGAACTCCATGAAATGTGAGTTAATAATGTGAAATGTGGCGACATATCACTTGAAAATTTATTAAAACTGCAAGATACTATCAAAAGAAACAACAGAATACACAAAAAAAGTGAAAAACAATGCCCATGTCCATGGATTGAAAAAGTAAGAATTTTTAAAATGACAGTACTACCTAAAGCATTTTACAGATTAAACACACTATCAAAATAACAAACAAAACATTCCAGACCAAAAACAAACAGCAGAAAATCAATAGTAATAATTAAAGCAGTAAGGAGACCTCTCTGGTGGTAATTAAAGCAGTAAGGAGACCTCCCTGGTGGCAGGGGGGTTAAGTCTCAGCATTATCACCACTGCAGCCTGAGTTTGATCCCTAGCCAGAGAGCTAATCCACATATGGCGCAACAGACATCTCCTGTCTCCCTCCACTGTTCCCCTCAGCAATATATTTCAGTAGATGCTCCTGTTCTGCTCCCCATTCTGTCTCTGGTGAATGCTTTCACAACCTGCACCTCTGTCTTATACCCCAGTTCTTATATGCATGAATAAAAATATATTTTAAAATAGTAATAATAAAGCTGTGAGGTTTTAGGACAAAAACAAACTTATAGGTAGGTGGAATAGAATCGAAAGCCCAGAAATATATCTGTAGATACATGAGTAGTATATCTGTGACAAAGGAACCAAGGCCATGCAAACAAGAAATGAAAGCTTCTGGGCTTCTCTTGTGGCACAGGGGTTAAAGTCTCAGCACTATCAAGCTCTCACCAGACACTGTGGCATGAGTTTGATCCCTGATCAAGGAGGATGGTGCATCAGACCTCTCCTGTCTTGCTTGATGCTCCCCTCAGCAGTGTACTTCAGTAGATCAGCCTGTTCTTCTCCCTACTCTGTCTCTGGTGAATCCTCTCACCCCCCACACCTCTGGCTTATACCCCAGTTATTGTGTGCATGAATAAATAAAAATAGATTTTTTTTAAAAAAAAAGAAAATTTCTTCAACAAATGGTATAGAGAAACTTGGATGGTCACACACACACACACACACACACACACACACACAATGAATGAAAATAGGTTGCTTAACTTCATACACAAATGTTAGCACAAAAATGAAAGGAATACTTGGATATAAAATATGAAGGCTTACAATACATAGGAGGAAACATACTCAATATAATACTACGTATACCTCAGAGATGTATTCAGGACTAATCGCCAATGGTAAAAGAAACAAAAGGAAAAATAAATAAAAAGGACCAGATAAAACTAAAAAGCCTTTGTACAGCAAAATAAACTCCCAGAAAAACAAAAAGGTAACACACATATTGGTAGAAGATGTTTGTACATCATATGTCTGCCATATTTGAAAAAGACAAAACACAACAAAAAACAAACAAACAGACCAAAACAATGAGCAAAAGACCTAAACAGACACTCTCCAAAGACCTGCAGATGACCTACAGGCACATGGGAAAATAAAATGCCGAACATCATTTATTATAAAAAATATGCAATTACAGCCACAGGGAGATAGCACCTCATAATTGCCACAATGACATTTATGTATCAAAAAAATGGAAAAATCAAATGCTGGTGGCAAGGGTGCAGATTAACAGGTGCACTCATTCACTGTTTGAGAGGATATAAATTGGACTGGTCTCTATGGAAAATGGTACAGAGATTCCCTAGAGAAACTAAAAATGGAAATTCCATATGACACAACAATACCACTTCTAGGTATTTATCTGAAGAATATCAAAACATTAGTTGTACATAACATCTTTATTGACAGAAGTCAAGACATGGATTCAATCTAAATGTCCGATTGACAGATAATTGGATAAAGAAATTGTGGTATATATACTTAGTGTTAAGGGTAGAATAGTGCCTTTGGGGAAAATACAGGTAGTTTTGAGGCAATTATACTAAATGAAATTATTCAGAAATTCAAAAACAGCTACTCAATTTTATCTCCTTCATGGAATATAAACAACCAAAGAAAAGAAACTAGCAAAACAGAACAAAAGTCACTCTTAGACTATAGAAATTATGGTGGGTACTAATTGTGGTTGCGAGTGAGAGTAAGTATTGAGTGGGTAAGGTGATAATGTATTGTCACTGGAGTTCTGGTTGAGGGCACGTGAAGCATATGCACTTGTTGTGGTGTGAAGAGCTCCTAAACGTACATGTTGTTTTTTTTTTTTTGTAAGTAAATGACAGATCAATACAATTTTAAAGAAAAAGAAAGTGCAAAGGCAAAATGTCAACATAAATTTTCAATATCGTTGGTATATTTCATTTCCTTTGTTTGTTTCAGCATGGTGCTTACATTAAAGAGAAACTCCTGGTGTTTTTACTAAGGGTGCTGCCATTACATTTAATTGGTTTTACAACTGCTAAATAATGCCTATAGGAACATCATTTTGTTGATGAGATAAGTTACAATCTTAATATGGCCTTAATCACCTTCTTCTTAGAAAGATTCCCCATATTCTTTACTTTTGTTGCTCTGGCATCAAATACTTAATTGGAAAGAAAATGAGGAGATGTATATATATCAATGCCAATTAATCCTGGCCATTTTTACATTCAGTAGTTCCATAGCAAATTTAGAAAAGAATCACTCCTTTAAAAAACAAATCTGTCCAAATTCCAGTATATTTCTTAAATAAATTATAATTCATCATAGATATATGAATTATTACTTCATTGGGTATATATATGATACATATATAGAGAGAGGGGGTGGAGAGAAAGATAGGATATATATGGACATATATATCTGTGGTTATCTAAAAATGATATGTAAAATAATAAAATATAAATATCTGTAATAAAATACAAATAACTTAGTTTTAAATGTGTATGCTATAAATATATAGATAGTTCTTATACGTTTATATATTAACTTTTTTTTTTTTTAAAGATTCACTTATCCATGCACACAAGCTAGAGTATAGGCCATAGGTGTGGGGTGGTGATAGAATTCACCAAAGACAGAGTGGGAAGCAGAACAGGCAGATCAGCTGAAGTACACCACTGAGGGGAGCAGCGGGCGAGGCAGGAGAGGCCTGCTCCATGTGGGAATCTCCCTGGCCAGGTATCGAACTTGTGCTGCTGTGGCTCTGGGTATCTTCATAGTGCTGCACGCGACCTGTTGTGCCACCAGGGGGGCCCATATATTAACTTAATGGACCTACAGTTAAGTGAAAAAGAGAAATGTTAAATAAATAAAAATGTGTTTGTGAATTATTGCAAATCATTATGTCTTATAAATTATGCAGTTCTATGTGAGATTAAAACAAGACAACCCATAGTTACAGAAAAAGATCAGTAAAAAGATCACTACAACTGCTATGTAGCTGAGATTTCAAAGAAGATGGGTAGAATATTCTGTTAACAGAGAAATATAAATCAAGACAATATTGATATATCATCTCATACTGCAAGAAAGGACGTAATTCAGAAGACAAGAAAACAAGTGTTGGAGAGGATGTGGAGAGAAGAGTACCCTTATTTGACGGGAATGTAAATTGGTGGAACCATTATGGAAAATAGCATGGGAATTCTTCAAAAAATTAAAAGTAGAAATTCCATTCAATCAGCTCTGCTTATTTATACAAAAATTACAAAAATGTTATGTGAAGAGATATATGTACTTCATGCGGCAGCACCATTTAAAATAGCCAAGAACTGGAAACAACTTAAGCACCCAATGAATGATGAATAAAGAAGATTAGGTATATATGCACATCATTAAATATGCACATGTGTGTATGTGTTATATACACACATGTATAAGAATGTGGAAATAATATTCATATTTATAGAAATATTAAGCTTTACAAATGATGAAATCTTGCCACTTGCCAGAAACACAGAACTATATGATTTCATTCATGTTTATTGCATAGTGAATCAAACAGATGAATTAAAGCAAAACTAAACTTTATAAAACAAGACCAATTAGTACTTACCAGAGTAGGTAACTGGGAAAAGGGAGACTATGATGAAGTTAAGGATAGAATTGGATGCTTAGCATTGAACTGAATGTAGCAATGTAACACACACACACACACACACACTCTTATGCATGTATTTATGTATATGTGCACGTGTATGTATGTACACATACAAATGTAAATATATATGTGTACATACACATGTTGATTCTCAATGATGCATTTGAAACATATAATGTTATGTGATGTTAACAATTAAAAAATACGAGGCAGAAATTACCATAGCTTGTTGGTCTGATAAACTTTGAGGAAATATTAAAGTCAAGAGTATAAAAATGGTCCTCCCTGGTTGGGAGTTAAGTGGGTTAAGCAGAACACTGAGAGCTGTTGGTGGCTGTGGGGTGGCGTGAGTTCGATGCCAGGGAGATTCCTGCATGGCACAGCAAACCTCTGCTGCCTCGCCCGCTGCTCCCCTCAACAGTGTATTTTGGTCAGTCTGCCCATTCTGCTCCCCACTCTGTCTCTGGTGAACCATCTCACTGTCCCACACCTCTGGCCGGCACCCCAGCTTGTATGCATAAATACATAAATCTTAAAAAAAAAGTGTAACAAGGAAAGAGACAGTTAAGGGTAATCAAAGATGTTAAATTGGGCTAGTGTGCAGGGCCTCTCTGGAGACGCAAGCGGTTGTCTCAGCACTATGAAGCTATCAGCAGCCACGGCAGCATACCTTTGATCCCTGGTCAGGGAGCTTCCCACATGGCTCAGCAGACCTCTCCTGTCTCGCCCACTGCTCCTCAGCCGTGTATTTCAGTCAATCTGCCTGTTCTACTCCCCACTCTCTCTGGTAAATCCTCTCATCCCCTGCACCTCTGACCTGCACCCCAGCCCTTGTATGCATAAATAAATAAACCTTAAAAAAATAAAAGATAGTAAATACAAAGAGAAACAATTGGAGAATTTCAACTGAAAAAGTGATATCTATTTATTTAATTTTTAAAAATCCCACTGGCTGTCTTGTGAATGAATGGCGATAGATAGGTGATAGATAGATAGATAGATAGATAGATAGATAGATAGATAGATAGATAGATAGATAGATAGATAGATAGATAGATAGATAGATAGATGATAGATAGATAGATTATATAGATAGATTATGATAATTAGATAGATAGACTGACCGACAGACAGAGAGAGAGACAGAATGGCAAGCATGTACACAGAAAACCATTTTTGGAGCCTATTGCAGAAATCCAAGCAGGAGAGCATCTGGTTTTCCTCTTTTCAAGAGCTTATTCATCTTTTTTAAATATAAATATTTTTTATTTATATCTTTTACATTATTGTGTATTCCCCATGGGTTACCCACCACCAATTCACCAGTGAACCATCACCAAAGAGCCATGTGCTCTTTTCTCCCCCTTTTTGAACCCTTATCCTCTACCTCCCTCACTGAATGTCTCCCATTTCTGGTTGTCTGCTAGTTTTTGTTTTTGTTTTGTTGTTGTTCTTGATATTTTCTCCTCCTGTCCTCTTATTTGGTTCCCCTATATTCCTCCTCTAAGTGAAACCATTCGATATTTTTCTTTTTCCTTCTGGCTTTTTTCGCTGAGCATGATCCCTTTTAGCTCCATCCATGTTGCTGTGAATTGCTTGAGTTTATCTTTTTTATTGCTGAATAGTATTCCATTGAGTATATGTAAGACACCTTCTTGCTCCAGTCATCTTTATGTGAATGAATACTCTTTCTTGGCCCTCAGCACCATGAATAAATGCAAATCTAATTTGATCCTGGAAAAGCTTCTGAAAATCTTTTCTTAACTCCTCCACCTGTGTCCTGTATGACAAGCAGTTGAAGGTTATTCATTTTATATCAATGTCATTATTTCAGAAATCGCAACTTTTCAGAGTGGGGAGAAAAGCAAGCTAATGTGTATCTTGAGATACATAGGCAGGAATATAATTCTGTGTGAACATGTTGTGGAAAGTTTTTAAATCTTTTTTTATGTGGCTTAAGTTTTCCACCTAGATTATAGTTAGAAAGAAGATTGTCCACTCTGTATTTTGCTGTTTCTATTATTTTTTTCCCTAAGAAACCTAAGCTATAATTTAGGTTCTGCCCAGGAAAATACTTAAATCAAATTAAAAAATCATTTGGGCTTTTTATTTCTGTTCATAAATAGAATTTACTTTTGAGATACACACTTATCTTAAATCTCAGCACTAGTACTTATTAGCAGTGTGACACTGGAATTGGCATTTAACTGCTCGAATCATTGACCCTTCTCTTCTGTGATATACAGGTAGCAATAGCTATCTTTCAGGGGAGAGACAGATAGATGATTGATAGACACATACATACATTTGTACATTAAAAAAAAAGATATATTTATAATCTCACATTACTTATCAGATATCCCCAAATTAGAAGTTGCTTATATTTTTTTAATAAAATTAATATATTACCTCCCTTTTTGAAATAATGTGTTTGAAAGAAACTGAAGTGCAAATGTTTTAGATAATATTTAGCTAGTTGGTATATTAATTTAATTGTCACACTTGTATTCGGTTCTCAGTCAATCAGGCTGAGATTAGTATGAATTTCCCAGTATAAAGATGTTTGCTAGATTCTAGGGGAAATCTTTGGACATAATATAACTCTTTATCTCCAAGACTTCAAAATCCAGCAAAGTTTAAGAAGTGAGGATGTTAGGGTTCAAAAGAAAAAGTGAGATTTTTCTTTCTGGAGCAATCAGAGGTATTCATCTAGAAAAAAATGAAGACCAGAGAAGAAGGTAAAGGACAGATATTCCACCTCAAGGAGAAGATCTGAGGAAAAATAGAGAGACTGCCAATAGTAATTTATAAAGGCAATAAGTGATTAAAAATAATACAAACATTTAACTGTTTAGATCATATTTGATTTTCCCTAATTCCATCATCATGTTAGCCCTGGGGATAATGTAATTTTCATAAAATGTAAAATAAAGCTTCAATGAGAAAATAAAGCTTAGAAGTTTCTGAGATCCTTTAGCAAGAAAATTGCAAATTATAATTTAAATCCCAGTATGTTTATTTTTAAATAATATCTTCCATGTTCTTTTCATCATACCATTTTGTCTTATTTTTCATTTAATGATCTGAAGCATGGTGACCTGAGATAAGCAGCCTGTGGGTCTTAGTAGCAACCTTTTGCTCCGTTCCTGGTATGCAACTTAGTTACTAGTATAAATTTTGCTGCATTTTTAGACCATATGCTGCCATGAAGTAGGGTGGGTGACTACTGACCCTTTACTCAGTCCTTGATATGTAGCCTTGTTGTATCTCTTGGTATATAGCCGCATTGTATTTGACCATGTACAGCTGCCAATACAAACCCACCCAGAACCTTGTAGAAACTGAAAGTGTATATAAGCCCCTGACTTCCTACAAAAGGGGCTCAGCCTTTGGATTCAAATCCACTGAGTCAGCACCAGTGCAATTAAACTGGCTTCTTGTTAGCTCTGTTATCCAAGTTTCCTTTGTGCCATGTAACAGACCTTTTTTTATCTAACATATAGCAGAAAAGTTCTTTTCAGGAAACAAAACCTCATTAATCATATTCATATATAATCCTTCATATACTAAGGATGAATCTAAGACTTTTTCTTTGTATATTGATGTTCATTAAAACAGTAAGGATGGTTATTTGGTAAATGTGTCACTGTTAAGATCACAGAATAATTGAAAACAATAATCTGTGTCACTGTGTTATTTGGGATTATGAAAAAATCATCCATTACACCCTCAAATCTGAATAGCAAAAGATATCAATATAGGTTCCTTAACACATAAAGAGATGGAATAGGTTTCCTCAGAACTCCCCTGTCTCATCTCTTATTCTGCCTCGGTGGTGGGTGTGGATGGTGACTACATCTGTAGAGGTATGGTACTATACCTCTAAGTGACATGGTTGTAAACGAAAGTTACCTCAATTGAATGAATGAATGAATGGACTGTAAGGAAATGTAAAACAGCACAGTGACTCCTTTTTTCCCTCCTCTTTCCCTCTTGCATGTAAATATTTATAACTCTATGCGAGTGTTAGAGGAAGAACTTTGCTAATCAAGGGCTCTCAAGTTCAAGATGGCTCTTAGTGCTTTGAATTGTTATTCAACTTTAGAGAGATAGTTTGAGATATGATTATGAGCTAAATTACCATCACTATTGCCACCTTTTCTATCCTTTCATAGACATAAAAACCCCATAAGTCATCCTCTCTATTAGAAGTCAAGTAGCACTAGGGAAAATGAAGCTCGCTGGAGGCATTTCAACGAACACTGTAAAAATAACATCTGTTCCTTGTTTTCATGCTAAATGTATTTTTTAATTCACTGCAGGGGACACCACTGGCAGCAGTCAGTGTAATTTATCTAAATCTTTAATACACAGTATTTTATTCAGGAGCAAAAATATATTTTCTTTCTAAAGAGCATCAAGAGTAAATGTTAAGGGATTCTTTTTAATATTGTAGGATTATGAGCAAGTATTGAAGCAATTGATTGTGAATGTATAACTATCAATCATACCATCATTAAATGAAATTGACTTTTGCCACATTAAAAGAGGCTTATGTAGGTGCTGGTGTGTCCATGCCTGCATGGATGTGGGTGTATACATGTATGTATGGATTATCAGTTAGTTATAATATATAAGAAACATTACAGACAATGTCAGAGATAGAGTCACTAAAAACCTTGAAATTTAATAAAATAAATTTATAGAATGTAAACTTTGAAGGACAGACTTGAACTTTTAGTGCTGAACTAAATGCAGTGTATAATCATGCTGATTTTCAACAGATCACACATGAGACTTATACAATGCTATAATATAATTTACTTCAACTTTGAAAAAGGAAAAAAAAGAATATGGGAGAGTGATTCATTTCTTATCGAATTTGTTCAAATGAAAATCGCTCATATCTTTCTTGATGATGCTGACTGACAGGGGAGGTTTTCAAATATGTTCATATTTCTTTAGAAGATTAAACTTTTTAATAGATTTCTTCATAATCTTTGCAACTTTTTTCTTATTATTTTTCAATAAAAAATCTCCTATATGTATTGTAGTTTTGCTGTGACTTGAATAATTTAACCAACTGACTCAAATTTTTTCTTTCTTTCTGAAATGCTTTCCCTACTTTATCAGCCTATTTTTATCCATCTTTCAGCATCTAGTTTTCGAACCAATTGACTCATTTATTTCTTCACTTAAGCAAGAGGTACATGTTACGCACTAACTATAGTAGAAGTACCAAAAGGACTCAAAGGAGGAGGAGTTTTCTAGGTAGTTAGGAATGATAAAGGAAAAGAACATGTAAGTGCCCAAATCATGAAGGCATGAAAGAGAGAATAATGCATGCTGGAGAAAGACAAGTAGTGGCAGGAAAGAATAGAATAGAGCTTTCACAATAACTGCAAGAGGATCAGAAAACTGTATTTTTTTAAATTTACTATCACATATTCTTTATTGATTTATATATTGTTATTCCTCACACATTTATAAATGCTCAGTGTTTCAGTTTTTATTACATCTTTGTCCAGTACTAAAATATAGAGGAAAACAAAAAAAAATAAAAGGCAAAAATCAACCAGAGAATTCCACTGTTAACACTTTGCAGTATATATTACTCTCAATGCTTCTCTTTGTATATGTGTATGTGTTTTTTTCTTTTCTTTTCTTTAAAAAATGATATATTAGGGCCTCCCTGGTGGCGCAGCAGGTTAAGTGCTGCGCTGTGGAGTTGTCGGCACCTGCGACGTGATTTCGACATCCGGCCTGGGAGATTCTCACATGGTGCGGCAGACCTCTCCTGCCATGCCCGCTGTTCCCCTCAACAGTGTACTTCAGTCAGTCTGCTTTTTCTGCCCCCCACTCTGTCTCTGGTGAACCCTCTCACTGCCCCATGCCTCTGGCCTGTATCCCAGTGTGTATGCAAAAATAAAATAAGTATAGATAGATAGATAGGTAGATAGATAGATAGATAGATAATGGTAGATTATTTTGCAAGCTTTTGTTTTTTTAAAGATTTCTTTATGCATATGAGAGCTGATGTAGGCCAGAGGTGTGGGGTGGTGAGAGGATTCACCAGAGACAGTGGGGAACAGAACAAGCAGATTGACTGAAATACACTGCTGAGGTGAGCAGTGGGACAGGCAGTAGAAGTCTGCTGTGCCATGTGAGAAGCTCCCTGACCAGGGATCAAACTCATGCTGCCATGGCTGGTGATAGCTTTATAGTGCTACTTATCTCCTTGTGCCACTAGGGAGGTCCTATTTTGCAAGCTATTTAACCTGCAATTTTTTTTAACTTAACTACATGTTACATTTTTTTAATATGGTTATTTACTTTTCTACATTTGATTATGTTACTTTTCAATACCTTGGTGAAAAATATGATATATTCAATCTTCCTCTCTAACGAAAACACATAGAAACACACAAAATTTAATATTTAAAATGAATAGAGGATATATATTCGTGAATCATTGGGGGAAAAAAGGCACTGCACAATGCCATGTATAATCATCATTCAAAATTCATTAATCATATATAGACATATATATGAAGAATATGCATAATGTATGCAATATACAATGTATGTATTTAATATAAGCAGCCATCTATCTCGTTGTATGCATACTCTTCAGCTTTTATCATGATATATTTTAAGTCATTTCACATTTTTCCATTTAAACCATTATCAGCATTATAGTCAATATTCTGAGTAATAATTATTTTCATTACTATAATCTTTGTATAAATTCTTAGGAGTCAATTAGTTAATAAAACACAAAACGTTACATCAAAGTACCTTCCCAAAATTGTGTATAACCATTCAGATTTTTAGGAAATTTTATTTGGATTTGTTGTTACAGCTATGTTAAGGGAAATTAAGGCAAGGATATCTTATTGATGATGATATTAGAAAGCTTATTAAACAATTTATTTATTTTTTTAAAGATTTATTTATTTATGCATATAATTGGGGGTGCAGGTCTGAGGTGTGGGGTGGTGAGAGGGTTCACCAGAGACAGAACAGGGAGCAGAACAGGCAGAACAAGCGAAATACACTGCTGAGGGGAGCAGCAGGCGAGGCAGGAGAGGTCTGCTGCACCATGTCGGAATCTCCCCAGTCGGGCATCGAACTCACATCACCGTTGCCAACAGCTCCACAGTGCAGCACTTAACCGATGCTCCACCAGGGAGGCCCAAGAAAGCTTATTAAACAATCTAGAAAAATATCAGTAACATAAGCAAAGACAAGGTTGAGAACTGACTCTTCTTCATCTGGGTAATGTTCCATAGAAGGACTTCACTTGCTTGATCATTATAAGTTAAAAGATATAGAATCCGATATCTTCTTGGTGGCATTAATTTAATGCTAGGAAACTGGGATGTTGAAACATTCCAATTGTGTGTATACATGCATTTAGACTACTAGAGATCTCTTGTTCTTTTTGCTTTGCTTTGTTTTTTTTTTTCTGCAATCATATTCCATTGATTAAGGTTTTTCAAATTTAGTTTATTATTTTGATTGAGTAAGAATGGTTTGTTTTGTTTTTTATTATTATTTATTAAATCAAACTGAAAAAAAGTAAACCTTGATTCTTATCTATTTAACAGATACAACCAGAGGTGGAGAAGGGAGGGAGAAAATGAGGAAGGAGAACAAAGAAGAAAGGGAGCATAGTGTCTATTGTGGTGCACTGTGTATTCTTTTGGAAACAATATTGTAAACCATATTAATGCACTATTTTTAAAAAGATTTATTTATTTATTTATGCATTAAAGAACTGGGGTGTAGTCCAGAGTTGTGGGGTGGTGAGAGGGTTCACCAGAGACAGAGCGGGTAGCAGAACAGGAGGATCAACTGAAATACACCGCTGAGAGGAGCAGCAGGCGAGGCAGGAGAGGTCTCCTGTGCCATGTGGGAATCTCCGTGGTGGGGAATTGAATTCCTGCTGCAGTGGCTGCTGATAGCTTCATAGACTGAGGCTTAACCCGTTGTACCACCAAGGAGGCCCGATTAATGCAATAAAAAATATTTTGAAAAATCCTTCTCTTTAGACAGAATTGGCATCCTGTTTCTCAATTCCTTTATTTGTCCAACTAATAGTCTTTGAAAACATAGCATGTCAGACATTACACTAAGAGCTCTTTCTTCTTCTTCTTTTTTTTTTTTTGAGGTGATAGATTTTCAGGTGGACTATTTCTCTGTGGGTATTGGCATAAGATTTCATGTTCATTGCTTTTATGTGCACTTCATCTTGAAAATGCTTCACTTATGTTGAGATGTCATTTTTCCTTCCATTCATATTTTATGTGAACATCTCTTTACTCTGGTATTTATGTTACCTAAGATAGCTGTCAAGGATGTCACAAGCAATCAAGGATGATGGTTTTGATTTTAAAGGAAATAACTTTAAAACGGTGCCAACAAAACAAATTTTGTAAATATCAATTTGTGCTTAAATGTACTCTACAGAAAGAATGACACTATCCGGTTTATGTGATCTGTTTGCATAAGTGTCTATAGCTGATTGGTTCATATTCCCTTTTGTTTGTAGAAACTGTTTAGCAGAGAGCTTTTCTGACTATCATGCAGAACATCCATCACACCTACATGCAACTATATAGACCATAAAGCTGCTTGTAGGCTATGTAATATTGCCTTAGGAGCTCCTTCTTCATGTTTTCTTCTTGATTATCTGCTTTAGTAGCCAATATTCATTTGCTCCTTTGCTGTTTCCCATACTGATTCTACCTCAAGGCTGTAAATTATATAGTTCATTTAAACCTCTTGAATAAGCAATCTGATTTCAAAATAACTACCATGAATGACTGCTAAACATAATTTCCAATATTTTCTTACTGACTCCACAAATAGATACATTGCAAATTCCCATATGTATTTCCAATTTCCCAAGGCACTATCAAGTAAGACCTATGATCTGCCTAAGATATGCTTATCTTCCAATTCTTTCCATCCTCTATAAATAATTTCTCCTTGAAAAAATATAAATCAAATTATTAATTCAATTTTTATCCAGGAATCTTAGTCTCAAAGTTCAGCTTTCACAAAGTGTGCCTTTAGGGAATCTTCTGTAGCTTACCATACAACCCCCTACTACAGCACCCATAATCCTCCAACACAGTTCATTGGCCCTCCTTCCCATATTGTGCCCCACCTTGTTCTTCCGGTAATCCCAATTATTTTGATCTAGTGTCGTCTATTATTTTGGCTTGTTCTGTGCCCAGTGGAATAACAGTTATTAAAAACAACAGCAACAGGAATTTCACTCTTTGAGCCAAAAATGGATGGAGCAGGAGGGAATTAAGCTAAGTGAAATGTCAGAAGGAGAAAGACAAATATGGAATGATTTCACCCATGGACTGGTATTTCTGAGCCCTTATTTACAAAGACACCAAGGGGGCCTCCCTGGTGGCACAGTGGTTAAGCGCTGCTCTATGGAGCTGTGGCGGTGGCAACGCGAGTTCGACGCCCGGCCAGGGAGATTCCCACATGGCGCTGCAGACCTCTCCTGCCTCGCCTTCTGCTCTCCTCAGCAATGTGTTTCCGCCCATCTGCCTGTGCTACTCCCCACTCTGTCTCTGGTGAGCCCTCTCACTGCCCCACACCTCTGGCCTGTACCCCAGCTTGTATGCATAAATAAATAAATCTTAAAAAATAAAGACACTAAGGATGGTTTGTTTCCACCTGAGTGAGGAGCAAGACAACACTAAGGACTTCCTAGGTCGTTACTTTACACTTTATTCAAAAGACATAAGTTATACCAATTACTTTAAATTAATCTAATCTACTTGCTGTGAATAGTCATACTTAAATATCACTGAAGTTAGATTAAATGCATGTTCCTTTTTAATTCTGTTCCAAATACATGAGAACCAACTTTAGTGGTCTCAAATATTAAGCTATGAAGATAGTTTTTCACAAATCCATTATTTCTCTTACTTTTAAACAGAAGTTATTTTTCTGGTTATTCATGTTTTTTCATGCTTTAACTTCCAAAAGTTGGCTAGTTCCCTGAAATTATTATTATTTTTTTTAAAGATTTATTTATTTATACATACAGGCCAGAGTCATGGGGCGGCGAGAGGGTTCACCAGAGGCAGAGCGGGGAGCAGAACAAGCAGATCCGAAATACACTGCTGAGGGGAGCAGCGGGCGAGGCAGGAGAGGTCCGTCGCACCATGTGGAATTCTCCCTGGCTGGGTGTCCAACTTGCATCGCGTGCCGCCGACAGCTCCACAGCCCAGCGCTAAACCGCTGCGCCACCAGGGAGGCCCAGTTCCCTGAAATTATATACATATATTTTCTCAAAATATATCCCAAAATTTTATCAGAGTCTCAAAGGGATAATAACTACTAACACTAAAAATTACAACTTTAATTTATCTCTGTTTTGGTTGTAACATTAATTGTTTTATTTCACATTACATTTAATTTTGTAACCCAAAGTATTTGTTTTAAATATTAGGTATCAAAGAAATTTCACATTTTAATAAATAAAATAAATATTTCAAGAATATAAGAAGTCACATCAGAAACTGAAGCTTCTTTTTAAATTTTCTATCTCAGGGCCTCCCCAGTGGCGCAGTGGTTGAGCACTGCACTGTGGAGCTGTCAGCATGGCACTCGATTAGGGTTCGACACCCGGCCGGGGAGAATCCCACGTGGCTTGGCGGACCTCTCCTGCCTCTCCCGCTGCTCCCCTCAGCAGTGTATTTCTTATCTGCCTGTTCTGCTCCCTGCTCTGTCTCTGGTGAACCCTCTCGCCACCCCATGCCTCTGGCCTGTACCCCAACTTGTATATATAAATAAATAAATCTTTAAAAAATAAATAAATAATATTTCTATCTCATATATTACACCCCATTAAATGACAACTAATGTTTTAGATCCTTTAAATAACTTCTTAAAAACCTCAAACCAACCATTTTTAAACTTTGTACATTTATCATGTGAGAAATTCTCTATACTTGCCACTGCCCATGCAGTTCATTAGAAAACTTTTTAGAAGTGAAGAGCTGCTGAAATAATTGTGATGTCAAACATTTGTTTAATTATAGTCAAAATCTAGAATTTGACTTAACATCTAAAGTCTAACTGTGTAGGATCCATAATATTTAATAAATGCATGCATTATGCTTATGCTCTGTATTGTATTTATAATTTAATTAATTATTTATTTGACTGATAATATGAGTTCACCAGGGGATATGATCTCAATTCAACTGTTTCTTGGAACTAAAAAAAATTAAGTTATAATGCTATATAATACCTTTTCTCTGATCTCTAGTTTTAAATTACCTCAAATTTCCAATTATCCACCTGCTTGCCATCTGTACTCTGGTCACTAATGCAATTACTACAGTGATTCTGTTCCCAGTGTTGTTTGACTGCTATTTTATGATAAACACTTTCATTTTCTAATGCAAAACAGAATCAAGAACTTCCTTATCTCTTTGTTTATTTAAACTTGGTCCAAAACATCTTCTATAGGGCCACTGCATTCCCCTATTTCTCTGTCTCCACTACTCCACTGAGTTTATACTTTTTAACTTGTGACCAAAAAATATTTAGAATACAAATGCAATGGAAAGTACATATCCCATTGAAGCTTACACTCTATGAGACTTCTAGAAACTAAAGCTCTTCCTACCACCTTCCCATTTTACATTTTAGATGAATAATTTTGAAAACTACATTAAAGGGAATAATATATGTCAGGAATTTGGAGTGACTTCAATAATGACAACATTGTAGACAAGATTAAGAAAGCTTGAATGTTTAAGGATCTCCCCTTAACCAAAAATATGTGTTCTCAGTGAGAAGTCTTGGTTAAATAAGCTGATAAATTTAATTCAAGATCAATGCACGGCATGCAGGGAGCATAGCAAAGCTGAACTGACCAGAAAGATAGAGTGCAGAGAAACATTAAGAGAGTTTAAATTAAGTGAAGTAAAGTAAAGAAGTTTTATTGGATGAAGTGCAATAAGAAACATTAGTAATGGAGACACAGCAGAGGACTATGTGAAGTACATAAATGTATAACAACAATAAAAGCATTGTTGATAACTGAAAAGGGATATAGAGCAAAGCTGCTAAAGTGTATTTTAGCAATTACATACTGGTGTTATAAAATCCCACATGGATTGTATGTATCACCCTTAGTTTTACTGACATCTACTTACATTTCAAAAACATAGGGATAGCTAAAAAAAAAGCCAATTCTGTCCATAATGATTCTAAGGACTAGCAATGGCAGCATGAAATAATGATTCATAATTAAGACAATTTGAGGCACAAAATGTGAAAGTCAAACAAAGCTCAGAAAATAGCATTTAATAACTATATTTTAAAAATGCCCATTACCATGTAGAATTTTGTATGATGAATTAAAGCGTAAGGAAAGGGTTAGAAATAATATATATATATATATATATATATATATATATATATATATATATATATATATATATATATAATCATATCAAGTAGTATAAAAAATTATAGGATATTAGTTGAAGACATAAGGAATCATTTAAATCAATTCAATACATAATTAAAGATATTTTGATAAGAATTTGCAGAGTGCATATGTATTGTTATAAAGAAAACTTATGACAGAATAGGCCAACCATTAAACTTCATGTTATTTGGGAGACATTTATACTGAAAAAATATGTAGGATTTAAACACACATATAAAAGTTAATAAATGGTGAGAAGCAAAATTATTATTTTCTCATAATCTGAACATACCTAAATTACTGTCATTTCCATATTACATGATTTTATGGTTTAATTTTTTGACACAGTTCATTAAAAATGATTATAATAAAAGCAAAGTAAGATGTAAAATGGCTAAAGTATTGATGCTTTTAAACTGCTCAGTAAAGAATCATTCCAATTCACAAAATGAAGTGCAAAAGAAATGTGATTAATAAGAATAAAAACATACAAAGTATCTGGAAAAATGGGAAAACGTATATCTACTGGAAAAATCAAATTTCAAACCATTATGAAATCTGAAAGTAGTTTCAATAACAAGACCAATTATAGACCAGAAAGGGAATATTTTGTACTATATAATAATACCAACTGTTGAAATATGTAAAAATGCATATTTTTATGCAATGTAGTTCTGATGGAAAAATTTTTTGAAGTTTTTGTTTAGGAAGGTAAATGCTAAGTACTTGAACATTCTACCCTAAGATGCAATCAATCACAGAAAATAAGGGTGGTGGTATCACACTACCAGACGTCAAACAATACTACAAAGATGTGATAATCAAAATTGCATGGTATTGTAAGAAAAACAAGTTCATGGGCCAATGGAATAAGATAGAGTTCAGAAATTAAACTGCACACATGTAGATTTTATTTATGTCAAAAGGGACAAAAGTATACATTTGAAAAAAGTGTCTTCAATAGATAATGATGGGAAAATAGGTTCACTGCAAGCACTAAAATGAACTAGATTACTACCTCACAGAGTGTAGAAATTTAATTCAAAATGCTTAAAAGGGGCCTCCCTGGTGGCACCAGGGGTTAAGTCTCAGCACTGTGAAGTTATTAGCAGCCACCACAGCACCAGTTCTATCCCCAGCCAGGGAGCTAACACACATGGTTCAGCAAACCTCTCCTGTCTCGCCCACTGCTCTCTTCAGCAGTGTACTTCAGTCGATCTGCCTGTTCTGCTTCCCACTCTGTCTCTGGTGAATCCTCTAATCCACCCATACCTCTGGCCTATACCCCAGCTCTTGTATGCATAAATAAATAAATCTCTTTAAAAAATGGTTAAAGGCTTGGATGTAATAACTGAATATATAATAAATTAAAGAAAGCATGGGCAAAACATTCCAAGATATAGGCTTCAGCGATTGCTTCTTTTTGTTTATGTTTCTGCTGTTCAGAATACTATGACATTTATGTTATCTCCTTTGTTTTTATTTACTTTTGTTTCTCCTGCTGTTGGAGATGAGTTGAAAATGCAGCACTGAAACCAATAACATGAAGGATTTTTTCCTGCGATGTCTTCAACGTATTTTATGGTATCAGTTCCTGTATACATGTTCTTAATTTACATTGAGTTAATCTTTGTATAAAGAGTGACTGGGTGACTGAGATTCATTCTTTAGAATGTGTCAGTCCAGTTTATAAGAGACTCACCTTCCCACAGTGTATATAATTCACTCCTTTGTCATAGAATTACTTTGCATAAATGTGTGTAAGTTTATATCTGGGTTCTCAATTCTATTCAGTGGTCTTAATGTGTATTTTTGTTTGTTTGTTCCAGTTTCATACTGGTTTTATTACTATAAATTTGTAGTATAGTTTGGAGTCTGAGAGTGTAATACCACAACTCTTCCTCATTTTTTGCCAGGATTGTAATAGTATAAACATCAAAATGAATGGATAGGGAAAATATTAAGTCACTGTTAGGGAGATAACTGAAAACACACTGGAAAAACCAAGGACTAAGAACAACTTAACTGCCTGATGAATAAAGATATTGTGGTGTTTAAACATGATAGAATACTACTCAGCTATTAAAAAAATAAATAAATCCTGCCCTTTTCAACAAGGATTATGCTTAGTGGAACAAGCCAGTCACTGACAGATAAAATATGATTTTCCTGGGCCTCCCTGGTGGCGCAGTGGTTGAGCACTGCGCTGTGGAGCTGTCGGCAGCCCGCAATGCGAGTTCAACGCCCAGCTGGGGAGAATCCCACATGGTGCAGCAGACCTCTCCTGCCTCTCCCGCTGCTCCCCTCAGCAGTGTATTTCTGATCTGCCTGTTCTGCTCCCCACTCTCTCTCTGGTGAACCCTCTCGCCACCCCCACGCCTCTGGCCTGTACCCCAGCTTGTATGTATAAATAAATAAATCTTTAAAAAAATATATGATTTTCCTGATATGTGGCATATTGAGGAGAAAAAATAAGATTAATTAAATAAAACAAAATTAAATTTTAGACCATAAGACCAAATGGTGGTTACCTGAGTGAAATGGGGGAAGGAGGTTGATAAATTGAGATGAGCATAATGCCAAGGTGAAGATGGACTTGGACTTTTAGTAGTAAAATTAATGCTGTATATAGGTTTGTTTATTAATTTGCAGAGCAGAAAATTATGTAGTGTTATAATAGATTGTAACATGAATAAAATATTTTTAAATTATTAGCTTCTATCTCTTACTATAAATCAAATAAATTCTAGGTGAATGATCTATGTGTCAAAATAATCAAACAATCAATTGTAAAAGTGAAAATAAATGAAATAATACTTGGAATGGTGAATGTCTATATCAGAATTTAAAAAGAATAACAACTGATGATAAATAAAACAATGCAAACATACAATGCAAAAAAAGGTAATAACTAAATTATTATAGATTATTAAACGGGAGAGCTGTCTACAAAAGTGAAATGGTTAGACAATTAGTTCTGTAGGTTAGTGAACAAAATATTGGTGCAGCTTATCAATTTCTTAAATAAACAGATAAGACTGGTGAAATTATCCAAAATATTGAGGTTATTATTTTTCCCATTGCTAATAACCCATAATATTGACTTCTGCTTTGGCTATGATGTATAAATAATTTGTAATCATTTAGCATTCTTAACAAAAAATAAAACAAAAAGCATGAAAGCAATATAAAATTTTTTCAAGTCTTGTTTATATGACTCAGAACTTTCCAAAGCAACTATGGTTTAAGATGAAATTAACTGAGATGTTCTCAATTTTCTAACTGTCTCTTTTGCCTCGGGACATTTGTCAGTCATTGGAAGATAGAATGAGGTCAAGATCCAGGCAAAAAATGTCTACTAAAATGCACTATAGATAACAAAGCTTTCAACAACTCAGTCTGCCAGACAGGTAAAAATAGAAACTTGTGGTTCTGTGGCAGGCTGGATTTGAAATAAAAATAATCCCACAGAGAAGATAGATTCAAAGAACTAAGTACAAGGTGTGACATCAGTTTTAGCCACAAAATATTTGAGAATTAGACACCTAAATTAAAAAAAAATGGGTAAAGCAACTGGAAAAAATAAAGCAAGAGGTTCACACCACATTGCTCAGTCAAAAGTTATATTTCATGCCCTTTTTTGGAAAATATACCGTCACTTAGTTGCAAACTCTGGAGGACTAGACACTTGGAATGGTAAAGTTCGAGAATAATTATGAAGACTACAACTTGGTTTAGTGTAAAATGTATTACCTGATTGGATTTAGGTGTCCAGCTCCTTTTAGTTATAGTCAGGGGACAGGGCAAATCTTTTCTTCAAGAAGATGACAATATGCAGACTCCCTCCAATTTTTCATCCAAAATACCTAGAATTTAGGGGAGATTTTACAAGTATATATATGGGAATAATACTAAAAGAAAAGAAGACAACAGAAAAAAATCCTAGTTGACAAAGATATTGAAGTAATCATCCATGAGCCTTAAAATAAGTATCATTAACATGGTGTAGAAAATTGATGACAGTATTTAAATTTTCACCAGAGAATTGGATTCAATGGAATAAAGTGATAATTTTTAACTTAGAAATGCAGTTATTAAGATTAATAACTGAATAATTTGGACAAGGTCAAAAGAAAAATAGTTGGTTGATAGACCTTTGAAGAAAATATCCAGATTTATGCATGGAGAGAAAAAAAAAAAGGTTATATACAAAGTGTATGAAAACTATGAAAATTGCACCTTTAATCACAAAGAAGAATATAAAAAGACAAGATAAAGCAATTTTTTGAGGAGATAATGGTCCAAAACTTCTATAGCCAATGAAAGATAAATCCATAGAGACAGAGTTTGAGAAATCTCAAGCAGTATAAATATAAATAAAATTGTGTGAGTTCCTTGTAAATGTTTGTTATCAGTCCTTTATCAGTTGTGCTGTGTGCAAAGATCTTTTCCCAGTTGGTAGGGTGTCTGTTAGTTTTGGTTAATGTCTCTTTTGCTGTTCTGAAGCTTTTTATTTTGATGTAATCCCATCTGTTTATCTTGTCCTTCACCTCCTTTGCTTTGGGCGATGTGTCTTTAAAGATTTTGCTGAGAAGTATGCCTTGTAGAGTTTTCCCTATATTTTCTTCTATAAATTTTATGGTTTCAGGTCTTATGTCCAGATTTTTTATCCATTTTGAGTTGGCTTTTGTGCAGGGTATGAGGTAGTAGTCTAGCTTCATTTTTTTGCATGTAGCTGTCCAGTTTTCCCAGCACCATTTATTGAATAGACTGTCCTTGTTCCACTGCATTTTCTTTTCTCCTTTGTCAAATATTAGTTGTTCATAGATATGCAGCTTTAATTCTGGGTATTCTATTCAGTTCCATTGGTCTTTGTGTCTGAACAAAAACAAAGCCAATAATCAAGTCAAAAAATGGGCAGAAGAGATAAATAGTCACTTCTCCAAAGAAGAAAAGCAAATGGCCAACAGTTACATGAAAAAATGTTCAACGCCACCTATAATCAAGAAAATGCAAATCAAAACCACAGTGAGATACCACCTCACATCTCTGAGGATGGCACACATTAAAAATACAGGCAACAACAAAATGCTGGAAAGGATGTGGAGGAAAAGGAACTCTTCTACACTGCTGGTGGGAATGCAAACTGGTCCAACCACTATGGAAAGCTGTATGGAGATTCCTCAAACTGCTCAACATGGAGCTTCCATATGACCCAGGAATACCACTTTTGGGAATCTACCCAAAGGACACAAAAACACTAATCCAAAAAGATACAAGCACCCATATGTTCATTTCGACATTGTTTGCAATAGCAAAGGTATGGAAGCAACCCAGATGGCCAAAAATAGATGATTGGATCAAGAAGATGTGGTGCATATACACAATGGAATACTATTCAGCATTCAAAGAAGATAAACACATGCAATTTGCAGCTACATGAATGGAATTAGAGGGGATCATATTCAGCAAAATAAGCCAGAAAGAAAGAGAAAAATATCAAATGGTTTCACTTATAACAGGACTATAGAGAAACCAAATAGGAGAGAGACACTTGGGGTGGCGGGGCGGGGGGAGGATAAGGGCACAAAATGGAGTAGAAAAGGACACAGGGACCACGGATATGGATCACGGGTGATTTGGTGGTGGGTTACCCAAGGGAATACAAAATGTAAAATATATAAATAACAATAAAATATATTTAAAAAAAAAACAATGAAATAAATATAAATAAAAGTTGCTTAGCCACATCACAAAGTAACATTGAGAAAATCAATGAGAAAAAAAATAATATTTTAAAATCTTAAAAATAATCATAGAAACAATACATATTGTGCTCAAAGGGGCAGTAACAAAACTGAAAACTGACTTTGCAAGATAAATGATAAAAGCTAGAAGATAACTGATGTTTTAAATGCACTTGGGGAAAACATCAAATGAAAACTACCAAACTCACATGTATACACAGAAAAAATATTTCCTTAGAAGTGAAAGCAAGAAGAAATTTAAGTGAAGATAAACACTGAGAACATATTTGCCTGCAATACTGACATTATAGGTACATTACAGCACATGGATATCTTCAGACCAAGAGAAATTATACCAGGAATGTAAAAGTACAAAAATGGTAAATATGTGGTAAGTGAAGTATGCCTAATTATCTAATTGTCTCTATATGAAGAAACAATAGAAAGCCATTAGAAAAAGGAGAATTCAAATTTGCAAGAAAAAAATTAAGTAAATCAGTTTCATCACATGTTGGTTAACAAGTAGAGTTGAAAGTACAGAAAGGACACTGTGGCAGAAAAGACTTCTACACACCCTACTTGGGAGTGTTGAGTAGAGGAACATCTTTCCTGAAAAAGATATACTTGGCTGAATCTCAACTGATTTAAACAAAAGAAAGTGAAGAAAAGTGAAAAGAAAATACATGAATTGCTGATGTTAATTGAGGAAGTTATAAATGAGCATTTTTTAAATATAAATAAATGTATAAATTAAAAAATTATCTATTATGGGTCACCAAATTTAGCTATTCATTTTCCATCACTATACATTGTGCTCTGCTTACTAGTTTCATCTTTTATTTTAGTCATATTAATCTTTTTAAAAATTAAGATGTTGATGAAATAAGACATAATATGTATAAAGCACAGAATTATATCAACCATGGAAATAGACATAGTAATTTATATTTTTATAAAATTTATGCATACTATATATTATATATATAGTATATATATGTGTGTGTGTATATATATATATATATATAGTGTGTGCATGTGTGTGTGTGTGTGTGTGTGTGTGTGTATGCCAAGAAAAGAGCAAAAATCATTGAAACAAAATGAAAATGAAAGTTGTATTGTAAAAAGATAAGAAAAGTTGAATGATGCATCTTCTTGAAAGTAATTGACTTTGTTTTGTTTCTGCATGATGCTTGCCAAATAAACCCAACAATCATGGGTAAATGGAGCAGTTTTCCTAAATGGATCCTTAAACTCCCTGCCAAATAAAGTATGATTCTATTAATTCAAAATTCAATTGTTCTTGAAAGTGATTGAGAAAGACAATACTTAAACTCTCTAAAAGAATATGCAAACAAAAATCTTTCTCCTTTAGTAGACCTTGTATGAATTACTTATTCAATACCTATCGATTAAATGTTTTAATCCTTATGCAGATTCAAGTGATAACTGCACCCAATCAATTCGTCCTGTAGACTTCCAAGGAGCAGATGTTGGAGTTGTGTTTATGTGAGTTTAGGTACAACTTAAAAAATATTTTACTCTGTCACTTTCAAGGAGAACTGAAGGTTATTAACATCATTTTATTTGCCTCAACTAAGTCCTATACATTCAGCACCTTCTGCTTGATACAAAGTAGGCAAAATCCCTCCATACTCTGTCTCTTATGTTAAAGGTAACAAAATATAACTGCTTGATATTATTCTATCCTCTAACATGGGTCCCAGATTAGTTCCAAAAAGCTAAAATTAAATACTATTAACATTCTTATACTGTTAGCTCTCTACTAGTTGTTTAAGAAAAAATATACATATGGCTATAGATAAAAATTTATAGACCAGCTAAATGAACATTATTTTGTAATAAAGTGTGTATCATAATTTATTTTGTTTTTTTTCTGTCCTAGATGATTTAGCTCAAAATCTAATAAAAATTTCTCTTGACACTCACTATACTTTGACAAATAGTAAAATTATGACCAGCATGGAAAACTTTTTCTTGCATTCTAAGCCCTACTTTAAAAAATATATTTTAATACTAAAAAATATAATAATAATGATGTTAGTGATGATACATTACATATTTACCACAACTGTAGGCTTAATAGAAACATAAATTTAAAAAAAATGTATCCCTTATATTCTATGCTAATGAATTAGTTTTCATACCTTTCTCTATGCCAGTTCAAGTATATTCACAAATATGTGTAAGGTTTTCTTTTTCTATGGGATTAGATGGACAAGGTTGTCAGGCAAATAGATCTAAGATTTATTTATTTATGCATAGAAGAATTGGGATTTAGGCCGGAGATGCAGGGGTTGAGACTATTCACCAGAGATAGAGTGAGGAGCACAGCAGGCAGTTTTATTGAAATATACTGCTAAAGGGAGGAGCAGGAGAGACAGGAGAGGTGCTGTGCTATATGGGTCAGTTCCTTGGATAGGGATCGAACTCAGGCCATGGCAGTGATAGCGCTGAGACTAATTCCTATATCACCAGGGAGAACCTGTACACTATTTTTATACACTACTTTTGTTATCAAAAATCCTAAACTGTCCTGTTATCTTAAATTCCTCACTAGCATTTAGAGGTAAAATATACAATTTCATATTTGTCGCCATTTATCTCATGAAAAAGACCATCTATCTATACTGTAGTGTCATCAGTGTTTCTCATTAGAGCACTGACATGATGATGTCTGTGTTTTACTGGAATACATTTGTTACAGAAGGGAATTACTTGAGAATGGCAAGAGTGGTGTATACTTTAGGTGCCGAGTCAAAGCAAGGAGATGTAGGATATAGACCATGGGAATGGAAACTAGAACTGGAGGGTTTTGTCAGAGAAACATCAAAGGGAACCAAGATTTCTAAATTCTCAGTCTGGTGTTTACAGTGATAAAGTTCAATAAGAAAAAAAAAAAAACAAGAGAAGTCACACAGAATGGAGAACAATCTTTATTTATTTACTTTTTTTGCGTATATGAGAACTGAGGTGTAGGCCATAGGTGCAGGGGATAAGAGGATTCACCAGAGACAAAGTGGGGACCAGAACAGGCAGATTTATTAAAATACACTGCTGAGGATACTAGTGGGTGAGACAGGAGAGGTCTGTGTGCTATATGCAGTTTAGCTCCCTGGCCAGGGATCGAACTCAGACTGTAGTGGTGATAGCGCTGAGACTTAACATCTAGGCACCAGGGAGGCCCTGAAACCAATCTTGAGGTAGAAATACAAGCTGCTTTGTTTTGCATTTGGGGTCTCTGTGGGACAACCAGTGAACAGTGACTTGTGAGGAAATGTAAAATCTTATAATCATCTCTTTTTTCCCATCATTAAATATTTAGCTTAAGTATTTTCCACTTTTATCTTATGGTAGACAAACATTGCAAGTAAATAAAACAAAATTTATATTTTGGAATTGTTGGATATTTGGGCATCTTCCAAGATCATGTGAATATAGCTAAGGTAGATGAATATATTGATGGACAGAACTTTTTCTTCCTGAACTACTTTCTCAGAATATGTATTTTCAGAAGTTAAATATACTCAGTCAAATTATGCTAATATTGAAAGTTACTTGTCGAAAATACTTTTTAAAAATTATTTTACACATACATACACACTTGTGTGCACACATTCCCATGTGTTTTGTTTTATCTTATCACCAGAGGAATTTTAGTTTCTACTTTATGAGTATTGTGATGATAATCACCAGTAGTTACATTAGCATACCCTTGATAGGTGTACCAAGTATCACAGAGACCTATTGTAAAAGCAAATGCCTTTAGCATAAAGACTTTTTAGCTTTTAAAATATTTTAACATTAAATATTGATGCTTCATTCTGGAGCATCACTCAGTCTACAAATATTGCACATATTGGATATATGATTCAAGACCTCAAAGTATCTGAGAGGAAAAAAAAGAGAAAAAAATGTTTTAATTATCTTTTTTACTAACCAATTTATAGCTTCTTCTGCAAAATGATGCATAAAGAGAAAACAAGAACAAAATAGCAGTTTGCCTATTTCAGCTTCTGAATGCCCTATGTTCTCCTTTCCTTCTTCATGTATTTCCTCAGAGGCAAATTAGCAAAAGCACAGGTGCCTTCTGGAAAAAGTGATTAGACTACTCAGAAATTTTTTGTGTTCTCTAAAAGGCATTTTAAAGTTAACTTAACATTTGGGGGCCTCCCTGGTGGCACAGTGGTTAAGTGCTGCGCTGTGGAGCTGTCGGTAGCAGCAATCCAAGTTCAATGCCTAGGCGGGGAGATTCCCACATGGTGTGGCAGAAGTCTCCTGCCTCGCCTGCTGCTCCCCTCAGCAATGTGTTTCTGTCTATCTGCCTGTTCTGCTCCCCACTCTGCCTCTGGTGAGCCCTTTGGCCTGTACCCCAGCTCGTATGCATAAATAAATAAATCTTTAAAAAAAAAGTTAACATTTGGCCTCCCCGATGGCGCAGAGGTTAAGTGCTGCGCTGTGGAGCTGTCAGCAGCAGCGACGTGAGTTCGACGCCCGGCCAGGGAGAATCCCACATAGTGTGGGAGACCTCTCCTGCCTTGCCCGCTGCTCCCCTCAGCAGTGTATTTCTGATCTGCCTGTTCTGCTACCCGCTCTGTCTCTGGTGAACCCTCTTGCCGCCCCACGCCTCTGGCCTGTACCCCAGCTTGTATGTATAAATAAAAAATAAATTAAAAAAAACAAGTTAACATTTGACTATATTGTAAGATTTACAATTGATTCCAGTTTCCAGTGTGCAACTTATCCTGACTGCTAGAAAAGAATGTTCATACTGAAAACAAGGAATAGGAGCAGTAAATCATACTTGCTGCATGCCATATTACTACTGAGCATTTTTCTACCAGTTCCTTCTTGTTCTTCTAACTTTGTATACAAATTCACTTAATCCAAGACCTCTTTTGGTTTCCTTAAGTAGTTTTCAGTTTTACTCCATAGTATTCAAGTTAACTCAACTGATGATGGAATCAGACACTGTAACTATATATTTATTTTTGCATACTTTTCATTTTCTCTGCCACTATTTGCAATCTCCTTGAGAGCAAAAACTGCGTGCATTTCTAGTTCCTGGCTATGTATCTGACCCATAATAGGAATTCAAAAAAATGCCTGCATAATGATTAAACAAATCAATAAAATCAAACTAAAGCTCATAGGCACCCATTTCAAATTATGGAATGCCATCTATTGGACAGCTGTGATTTTTGGCTATAGATATGAAGAGTTATCTATTCACCAAATATTTTAATTCATGAATTCATTTAGTTTTTTTTTCTCTTTGAGGAGTGGCATCAACTCAAAACAAACTGAAATAACTTTAGAATCAGAAATGATTCTCAATGCTTTTTTCAATAATTACAAAGTGAAGATATGTAATTTGATGTAACTATATTTGGTAAATTGTGCTAGAAAATTTCTGTTGAAAAAGCAAAGCTAATTCTACAGTAGGTGTCTACTGTAAATGTCAGCCATGATGACGTTGAAGGCACATGATACGAATAAAATTGTTGAAAGTTAAATGAATACTACATCATATGTAATAATTCTTATGTTAGGGCATATAACTGTTCAATTAATGTGACATGTGTTGATCAACTGTCTAGCCAGTATAATACTCCACTTTAGGCATTTGGGATACAGCAATGACAAAGCTCCTCTAAATACGTAAATGTGGTCTTTAAAAAGAGTGATATATATTTTGAAGAAATATATTGGCCTGGAAAATAAAGATACAGCCTTGGAAAGTACTGATTCATGATAATTTCAAGTAGAGAAAAAGTACAAAGGTCAAGTTTACAAATAGGTTTCATGTGTCCTAGGAACTGAAAGACCAACGTGATTATAATGCACTGAAAAAGATGGACTCTTTTAAGCCATAGTAAGTAATTTGAACTGATGATTTTTTTAATATTCTTTAATCATTGATCCAAGGGACAGAAATGTGCTGTCTATATATTATGAAAATGAGACCAAATAAATAGGAAAGAAAAAAATTCTCTTTACCCTATATTCTACAGTTATATACTCTATGGACATTCTAGCACACATGCTAGAAGATGGGTAGAAATAAGAGACCCTTTAATTTATTTCTTATAATGGCCTTTTTCAGAGCCCTTATGAAATTAAAAATCTAATTAATTAAGCACACAACATTGATAAACACCACATCTACCATTTGTCACTAGAGCAGCTTGAGTATTTTGTTTCACTAGTTATGATATCCTTCACTATGGTAAATCCCCATTGGAAATAATGGGCCCTTAGTTAATCCAAATTGAAATTTCAAGTAGATTCAAAGGAAAAGTTCATATAGAAATGTCTTCACATCTAACAGGAATCTGAACATGTAGTGTTATCTATGTAACTCAAATTCTTGAATAGCATCAAATAAAATTAATCACATTTTTTGTGAATCTTCTAAGTAGTTTAATGGAATCACATTCTATCATGTATTAGAAATATTGTACTAGAGCCATACTCACTGTTTTGTATGAAAATCAATTTTTGAAAGCTGCATGGGAATGCAAGATTAGGATTTGTTTTGTGGTAGTCATTTTATACCTTATTCACCAAAAAAAAAAAAAAAAATCTTAGACCAAAGTTTGGTTTTATAAAACATAGTAAGGAAGAGGGTTTCATTCACCAAATAAGACAAGTAATTCAGAAAACATAGCTAAAATTTCATCATTCATGTCTATATCTCTCTCAAGCCTTATTTACAATGTGTAAAGAACAATAAAATATGGCATGCATATCACTAATTATTTTAAAACAAAATAATTGGTTTTCATTGAAATTATGCTTAAAGAATTTTGCTAAATAATTGAGGTATTTTTTCTTCACTTCAAAATTGTGCAGTAGTCTTGATTCTAGATCTAACTGGCCATTTGTCAGGAACCTGATAAATGTTTTACATGGAAAATGAGTAAGAGGAAGTATACAACTCAAACTTTTCCCAAAACAAAATATAAAGGAAATCATCAGATAAAGTTAAAGTAACACTTACTTTCCAGAATGTGTTTGAATAGAAGAAAGTGTCAAAGGAGGGTTGTCCAGATAGTTGAGCACCAGCTTTGTGCCTATATCTGTGCCAAACTCTGAAGACAGTGGTAGTATCAAGTATCTGCCAACTATATCCACCACTTGAATTTAAAGTTAATTTCACTACATTAAGAGGTGGTCATATATTGTGCCAAATATTGAATTTCTTGCATTATAGCTAAACAGTGTTGTTTATTTATTTGTTTATTATATATATATATATATATATATATATATATATATATATATATATATGTGGGGTGTGTGTGTGTGTGTGTGTGTGTGTGTGTTTGTTAACTAAGAAGTAGTAGTATAGGGTCGCATAAGACTTTGAACAGACAGAGTATTAGTCAGCTCTACCTGCTATTAAAAAAACATAGAGTGGGTAACATATGCAACGGAAATTTATTTTCTCACTGTTCTTGAGGCTAGAATTTCAATATCAAGGTGCCAGTAGATTTGGTTCCTACTAAAGTCACTTCCAGGATTATGGATGGCTATGTTCTTATTGCATATTAAAATAGTACTTTATAGATGTGAAGAGATAGAGAGGGAGATAGCAAGAGGGAGATGTTGTGTATCTTCCTCTTATAAGAATATACATCAGTCCTATTGGATTGAGACTTTACATGTATGGTCTCATTTAATTTTAATTGTTCTTTCAAAGACATACATATAGTCATTTGGGGGATTAAAGTTTCAAAATGTGGTGACTAAATCTTCAATATATGGAGGGAATAAACTTCAGCAAATAACATTAATAGAACTGGCTTCTATCCTTGATCTTCATACTAAGTTCTTGGGAAGATCCCTTCTTCTGTAGGACTCCAAGCATTTGTTTTTGTTGTTGTTTTTGTTTTCTATATATATTTTTTCCAAGTGCAAAATGAAGTTTTAGTCTATGTATTAGGGAAAAAAAACGTGAATTTTACTTTAAGAATATAAACGTGGGCCTCCCTCATGGCACAAAGGGTTAAGTCTCAGCACTATGAAGCTATCCACAGCCACTGCAGCATGAATTCAATCCCCAGCCAGGGAGCTGACACATATAGTGCAGCAGACCACTCCTGTCACGCCCCACTGCTCCCCTTAAAAGTGTATTTCAGTAGATCTACCTGTTCTGCTCCCCACTCTGTCTCTGGTGAATCCTTTCACCCCCCACACCTCTGGCCTAGACCCCAGCTCTTGTATGCATAAATAAATAATACTTTTACAAAAATAATATAAATTTAATGTTGGTTATTTCAAACAGTAAGTGATAAGAAAAAAACAACTTTCCTTTTCACAACTTAAATGTTAGGATTGTTTATAATTATCAGCTAAAATATTCAGTCTCTTTTTATTCTTTTAAATTATCTGCTAAATTCTCTTACCTCACAAAGGAATTAACTTATATAATTGTGTGTGTGTGTGTGTGTGTGTGTGTATGTGAGTGTGTATAGTAAGGCACAGTCAATGTGCATATATTTATCAACTTCACTAATCCTCAAAAAACAATATCTTAAATATTACATCATAAACTAATGCCAAGTATGCATTCAAAAATTAAATCTATTTAAACCTCTGAACCACAAAATTTGTTGACATCATAAAATATTAATCTGGTAAGTGCCTTGGGAGTTTACAAATGCATACTTGTCAAAATGTTAATTAGCTAAAATGAATTAAATTTAGCAATACCATTATCAAACAGGCCTGGAAATTTAGGCAAAGAAAGAATTAGATCTTGTTCATACTGTTGTCTAGTGATTACAACATTATATTAATTACTAAGAATCACAGATTTTATGTTGTTATTTGGATATGTTACTTAGGAAGTCAGATTTTGAGATATAATAGATTTGAGTGTAAGATATAATTCTGGGGTGTGATTTTCTTAAGCATGATTGGAAGTTAAATTTTATCCAACATATGTATGTATGTATGTATGTATGTATGTATGTATATGAAGGAACTGAAAGAAGAAATAAGATTCAGAGGCTGGAAAAGAGAAGCATAAAAAAATGGAGAGAAGCTGCTAAAATCCTTCTCATCATTCCTGTTTTTCACAAATGCAGCAACTTTCCTCTTGGGATGTTTGAAATGTGCTACTTCATACTTTGACAAAGAACATTAGGTTCCATCATTTTGCTGACAAATGTTCATAACTTTGCTGCCTGAACTTAAATAATACATTCCATTCTATAATTTCAACATAAGGGACAAGGTGAACAAGAATTACATAGACTCTGTGCTCACTGTTTAGAAGCTAGTAATTGGTGAAAGTGGCTATAATGAAGAGCCCAGAAGAGGAAAATGCAATTTATCAGGAGCTCTACATAGTGTCTAATTTGATTTTCTTAGCTTGTTAGCTCAGCTGGTTTGAGCATGGTATTAATGAAGTCAAGATTGCAAGTTCAACTGCCATATGGGCAAGTTAGTTTCACTCAATTTTATGGTTACAACCAATGAGCCTTATTGGTCACAAGAGAAACAGACAAGAGTGGATGGATTAGAGAAAGTCCTTTACTGTGATGGCAAACAAACTCCAAACAATACTGTGGAGGGTAGGATTTCAGTGCATATGTCATTTAAAACATTTAAACTAAGAAAATGTTAGTAAAATTCTGAGAACTGAAAATTTAGACAAAATTAGATTTTTGAACACTAAAAGTATCATCCTTTAGCATATAAGAGAACTTTACCAAATAACCCCAATACATTCTTCAGCCAGATTTTCAGGCATATAAGTACTAATGTGATTGAAAACTTGAATTTCAACTGAAACAGAGTAAACATTTGAGAAGAAAGAAAAATTCAAGAAAGAAAGAGAAATATTTTTTAGGATTGAACAGAAAAATAAATCAAATATTAGGAAAATAAAAGTTGGTAATAATATCACAACAAAGAACAATTACTTCTGTTTGAAGTAGATCATGTGTCTAGACAGACCTGTTCAATCTATTGATTAAACTTTAATCACTATATAATTAAGATCCATTTAGTCTAGTAAAGGTTAAATCATAGACAAATTCTAGCTTAAAACAATTATAGAAGATTCCAAAGGATTCCACGTAGCTGCCTTATCCCAAAGGGAAAACACACGCACACACACACACAAAAAAAAAAAAAAAAAAAAAAAACAGGCAATCCCTCTTTGTTTTTGGGTCCAAAAACCATGGCACACATAATCTATAACTGTAATATTCAACACATATATAACATGAGTTGGGATGCAAAGGCAATCATCCTGTTAATATATGAATACTTTTAGACTGTCAAATATTCAACAAAAGTCAGACAGATTAAAATGAGAAAAAGTCAAAAAGAAGTTTAGTAACAGCATGTATACCTCTTGTATACATGGAAGAGACCATCATCCATATAATCTCAGAGCCATCTAAAGTAGCTTAATGAAGACAGAAGGACTTTGACTTGGTGTAGGTGTGTGTGTAGGGAAGGTAAGTGAGGGTGGTTACCAAGGAAAGCATAGTAGAAAAAGTTACACAGATTTAAGTTCTGACATCTCCATTACAAAACATAAGGATAGATGCCTAGTAGTGGAATTGTTGGATCATATGATAGATCTATTTTTAATGTTTTGAGAAACCTCCACACTATTTTCCATGTGCACTATACCAGCACGCATTCTCATCACCTCTATTTGAGTTACACTATTTGAAGGGGCATTTGCAATCCTATTTTAATTGCATTGCTATTTGTAATAGCCAAGTTGTGGAAACAACTTAAGTACCCATGGACAGATGGGTGGATTAAGAAGATGTGGTAGTATATTTTCACAGTGGAATTACTCTTCAGCAATAAAAAAGATTAATTCACACTATTTGTGACAATATGGAGGGAATTGGAGGGAATAATGCTAAGCAGAGTAAGTCAAAAGGAGACTGTCAAATACCACCACATGGTTTCATTTATATGTGGAATATAGAGAAACAAAACAGGGTCAGTCAACCAAACTGAAAACAAGCTCTAGAAATCTGCTGTAAAACTGAGACTGTGTGAAAGGGAAAGAGAGAAGAAAGGAGAAAGGGGGGAGGGGCACAATGAACTATGGTGAAGGACTATGAGTGCCTTTGTGGTGAGTGTACTGTGGTAGCATACACAGAAGCATATATGTTTGAATTATATACAGTGCTGTAAAACAATGCTATTTTAATATAAAATATAAAAAATAATAAGAAATTCATAATCTTGGCATTTAATTGGCATGGGTAAAGGTGTAAGTAAATTAAGAAGGACAATGAAATGAGGTCTTCCTGGAATAGACCACCCTTATAGTAGTTTAAACGTAAATATCTATTTCAAGGGCAACTTCTACTCAACTTTCAGAACCCTTTCCGTAAAATGAATATTTTTGCCTAAAAAAGATATATTTGGGGTTGGTCGATTTTTGCTCTACAGATGCAATAGCCACTCTGTCATATAAGATCAACAGGTCTGGAATTTAGTTTCATGATGCTTCCAGAGAAACATGAGAGATAAAGGTCAATATGCCGCAGATAATAAAGAAATTTGGAGTGTGCCAATGAAAAAGTCACCTTTTGGGGAAGAAGGAGATTCTGTAAGAAACTAAAGCAAGTACACACCACAGGCTGCAATTCACCATTATTCCCCTTTAAACCACAAATCTGAGTCATCACCCAACCCCATCCTGGAAAATAACTCACATCTCTTGTCCTTCCATTCTTAAGAAAAAAACAAGGTATTTCTGGCAGTTCTTTGGTGGAAAAAAATGCAAGTTATATTCACAAAGCACTATAGTTTACTAAAAGGTTCTGAGGACTCTCAAATGTCTTTATTGGCATCAGGGAACAAGCAAATTACCATCTCCTTTCTCACTGCTTCACAATAATGCATTGGTCAGAGACATTTAATGGAAAATTATGACAGCTAATTCTCTACCAGACATTATATGAATAAAAACAAGTGGTATACTAATACATGACTTTTAATAAGTGGTGATTTATTCTAAGGAATCATTCTCTAACTTTTTTGTCTCTTCTCATTAAACTTATCCACTATAATCTTAGAAACAAAACTCTTTCTAGTGGTAAGTGTGAGAGTGAAGAGAGAGACAATTACTATTGGTCTGCTTGGCTACATGAAAATTGCCTCAACAGCATTCTGTTATCTTAGCATAATAGGACCTTTTATGTGCATCACAGTTCATTTTCAGTTCTGTGTTCATTTTAATTATTTCATTTGAATACCCAATCTTAACTTTTTCCTTTCTACATGCCTTGCTAATCAAAATGTTTGATTCATTAACATTGCTAAAAGTTATAGCCTTTAGTAAAACACTAAATTCCAGCAACTTGCTCAAGTACAGCAATTGAAAAAATTAAGGGCAGACAGAATGCTATTTTAAGTGTCCCAACAATGTCAGATAAGGTGTGTTGTTAAAACTGACAAGCACCTAGGTGAGTTAGTAGTAGTGCTCTCATGCCCCCTATTGGTTACTTACTTGAAGTTAAATCATTTTATGCCCAGAGAAAAATGTTCAATGTCTTCACTAAACATTCTTATATAATACTTATAATATTGAGTTCTCTCTCTCTCTCTCTCTCTCTCTCTCTCTCTCTCTCTCTCTCTCACACACACACACACACACACACACACACACACACACACGTCTACTTTTTAAATTGTCTTCTTTTCACTGGATCTAGTTGTATGAGTTCTTTGTAAATCTTGGATATCAGTCCTTTGTCAGATGAACAGTGTGAATTTGTGTTTTGTTAATAGTTTCTATTGTGGGTCTCCCTGCTTGGAGGCCTAGGAGTCAAGCACCGGAGTCTGATTCAACCAGAGAACTGACCCACATGGCACAGCAGACCTCTCCTGCCTCGCCTGCTGCTCCCCTCAGCAGTGTATTTCCGTCGATCTGCCTGTTCAGCTCCCCACTCAGTCTCTGGTGAATCGTCTCACCTGCCCCCACACTACTGGCCTGCACCCCAGTTCTTCTGTGCAAAAATAAATATATTTTTAAAAAATAATTTATTTTGCTGCACAGAAGCTTTTTGGTTTAATACAGTTCCAATTGTTTATATTGTCTTTTATTTCTCTTGTATTGTGATATGCATCCACAAAGAGAAAACTGAACCTTATTTCATAGAGTTTTGCCTATGTTTTCTTCTATGTATTGTCTGCGTTTCAGGTCTTACATCTAACCTTTTCACCTATTTTGAGCTAAATTTTGTGTGTGGTGCATGTAGGGTAAGTGAAGAGTGGTTAGGATTTTCCTCCCTACGGCCATTAGATTTAATAATAGACACCTTCGGTCTTGTACGTGTGCCTGGTGGCGATGCCTGGAGTGTGGTGTGCGCATGTGTAAGTGGGTGCACGTGGGCCTGGAGGCCAAGGTTATAAAGGCAGCGTCACAGATGTGGCAGCGGTGGAAGAAGAAGTGGCAGCAGCAGCAGGGAGAAAAAGTGGTAACGACAGCAGCAGAGAGCCCAAAAGGTGAAGACTGCCACGGGCTAGGAGGCCTGCAGCCTCCTGGCCCCCAGCCCCCTTCCCTGCCCTGTACCTGGTTGCCTCACTACAGGAGATAATTAAAAGCCACGGAGGCCCAGTCTCTGCAGAGTCCTTAAGCTTCTCTTCCTGCTCGGAGGGCGGCTGCTGGACGCTTCTTTTCTTCTTTCTTCCTGGGAGGCCAGGAACGGACTTCTTTCTTCTCTCTTCGGAGTCTGGAACCGTCGTCTTTCTTCTCCCCATGTCGTCATCTTCTCCTGTTCTTCTGTTCAGGGGCCTCCTTCTCTCTCTGGGGCTGGAGTCCTCTCTCTTTTTTTTTTTTTTTTTCCTCTTCTTTACCCCTCCCCCAGTTCCCTCCGACCCTGGCTTCTATCCTCTCTCAGGGTACCATCCACAAGTCTGATTGGACCATTTTTCAATCCTGGAGTTGATTGGACTTACCCATCAGCTCCTAGCACCTGATTGGTCCATTAAAAACGGCAGTTACTGGGCAGGAGCAACTGCCACAACTGCTCTTGGAGGAGCGGAGTAAAAGGCACCAAGGCCCCTGCTGGCTCCCACTGCTAAGGCAGCTTGGTTCTGGTAACAATACACTTAGGTACAGAGATTTAATTACTAAGTAGCACAGAAAATATTGTCAACATAATTAAAACAGTCAAAATACTTTATTAAAAAAAAACCTACTATTCATACTTTATCCAAAAATTATCTGTTATCATTTATGCAACTTTTAGCATTATGCTATCATAAACATATTTTATTTGTCTGCCAGTGCTTCTGGTTGTAAGTTATTCAACTTTGTGTGAATCATTTCCCAATATTTTAAATTTTCCAATAGAAGAGAGGCCATATAGGTGAGCAATTAAGTACACATTTCCATTGCAGGACAATGTGGAATAGCATAACTACTTAAATACATGCTCACTCATAGTCATTTTTTAGATAGATCATGAATCAAAGTTAATTAGGCGAAGGCATCACTTTTTGATGGGTTTGGAATTTGCACATACGTATTTAATAATAATTATAGGTCATTTCTTTATCAGCAAAGGCTTGTGTGTCATTATAATTGTATTAATCTTAGTGGAAAGCACTAACCTAAGGTTATACAAGTCAATTAAGCTTTTGCGAATGAGACAAACTAAAACTAAAATAAATAATTGTATACTGGAGCTTATAGGGTAAGTGAAAGATTCATCAGGATTTCCCGCCCTACTGCCATTAGATTTAGTGACAGACACCTGTGGCCCTGCATGACTGCTGATGGCAGCACCTGGAGTAGGGTGTTGGCGTGTGTGCGTGGGCGCACCTGGGCCTGGAGGCTGAGTCTATAAGGGCGGGGTCCCAAATCAGCAGTGGAAGAAGTAGCAGCAGCAGCGAACACAGAGCGCGGTGGCAGAGAACCATGCAGCAGAGATACCACAAGAGAATGCCAAAGAGCCCAGAAAGAGTGAAGATTCTCAGGGGGATAGAAGTCCTGCCAGCTTCCTTGCCCCCCAACCCCTCTTGCCTGTCCAGTACCTGGTTGCTTCACTACAAGAGAACATTAAAAGTCTTTTTTTCCTAAAGATTTATTTATTTATGCATTCAAGCTGGGTTACAGGCCAGAGGTGTGGGGTGGCGAGAGGGTTCACCAGAGACAGAGTGGGGAACAGAAAAGGCAGATCGATGGAAATACACTGCTGAGGGGAGCAGTGGGCAAGGCAGGAGAGGTCTGCAGTGCCATGTGGGAATCTCCCCAGTCGGGTGTTGAACTTGCTTCTCTGCTGCCGACAGCTCCACAGCGCAGCACCTAACCGCTGCGCCACCAGGGAGGCCCAGAATATTAAAAGTCTTAAAAAGCCACTGAGGGCTCCAGGACTCCTCTTTGACCTGTCTGCCCAGCTCTATAGAAAAACTGCTCCTGTGCCTTCCTGTTGCTACAGAGCTCAACTGGTGTGTTGCAGGACAACAATACATTGAAATCATTCTTGTAAATCTACTTATTTAGTCATTAATAGTAAAAAAATAATTATTATTGATTTACAATTATGTATACTGAAAAGATAATTAGGTTCAAGCCTAAAAAAAAATGTTAACTGATACAGAGGAAACCACTTGATGGCTTCAAAATTTTTCTTATCTGTGATAAAGGAAGAAATATAACAAGTTCACAAAATTATTGTAGTATTCCAGATGAAGTATAAGTACAATTTCTGACTTTTAAGCAAACATTATCATATTTATTTTTTAAATTTATTTGTGTATACAAGAACTGGGGTATAGTTCAGAGGTGCGGGAGATAAGAGGATTCACCAGAGACAGAGTGGGGAGTAGAACAGGCAGATTTACTGAAGTATACTGCTGAGGGGAGCAGCAGATGGAGCGCCATATGTGGGTTAGCTCCTAGGCCAGGGATTGAACTCAGGCCATACCAGTGATAGTACTGAGACTTCAACTCTAGGCCATGAGAGACACCCTATTAACTTGATATAAATTTGAGTTGTTATTGTTTTATACTGGGTAAGTCATTACACATCACTATAAAGTTTCTTGATATAGAAATTGTTTAAAAAACATGTGTGAAGTCCTTTTTGGGTCCAACCTTTCTGTTATGACAATCCAATCATGAAAAAAAAATGTCATGGGGCCTCCCCGGTGGCACAGTGGTTAAGCTCTGCACTGTGGAGCTGTCAGCAGCCGCGATGTGAGTTCAACACCCGGCCAGGGAGATTCCCACATGGCACAGCAGATCTCTCCTGCCTTGCCCGCTGCTTCCTTCAGCAGTGCATTTCCGTTGATCTTCCTCTTCTACTCCCCACTCTGTCTTTGGTGAACCCTCTCGCCGCCCTGGTCTCTGGGAGTGGAAGACCCACACCAAAAATAAGTCCCAACTACAGCATAGAAGACCTGAAAGCAAACAATAGGAAGAAAGAAAGATATAAATGATCATGTAAGTACTCATAGGAGAAATACACCATGGGGGGTTGGGGGGGTGAGAGGAGGAATCTCCAAAAGCCAACAAAACAGACATGGAAGAGCTTTTCTTCCTATTAGATAAATACCCCAAAATTACCATAATCAAAAAAATCAAAGAATTAAAACAATACAAACAAAAGTCAGAAAAACAGATCAAATACATACAAGAAAACTCAAAAAGGGAAAGAATATTATGAGAATCATAAGCAGGGACACAACTGCCTTAAACAGAGATCTAAATCACATGGGCTTAACACTTATTTATATAGCATTTCACCCCACAAAACTATACATTTTCCTCAAATACACAAAACAGGCACAAAACAGGAGCAAAAACAGGCACATGGATCAACAGAATAGGTTTGGAAGTTCAGAAGTAAACCCAGGCATATACGGACAAGCTAATCCATGTATTTGTCTCTCTCCTGATTTATTTCACTTAGCATAATGCCCTCCAGGTCCATCCACATTGTGACAAATGGCAAGATGGTATCCCTTTTCATAGCCCAATAGTATTCTATTGGGTACATACCAAATCTTCTTTATCCACTCATCTGTCCTTGGACACTTAGTTGCTTCCATAGCTTGACTTTTATAGAGTTTTTCAATGGACATGGGATACATGTATCTCTTCAAATTAGTGTATTGCATTCCATGGATAAGTTCCAAGGAGTAGTGTTACTATATCAAACAAACAAAAATGTTGGAGTGGATGTGGAGAAAAAGGTACTCTCATACATTGTTGAGAGAATGTATGTTAGTCTAGCCTAGTGAAAAATAAGATTGAGGTTCCTCAAAATAATTATCTGTATTTTTGAAAGTATATAGAATAAAGTTAATCTTATGTATCCTTTTGAAGCAATGGCATAGCTTCATTTAGATATTACATATTACTGAATTTAAAAAGTTTTATGGCTTATGTATCGAGTATGTATATCTCTTGCGCATTATACAGCTGGCTGCCCTTCCAACTCCCCAAATCCAACTTTCATACTCTTGTGTCTTCCTTGCTGACAGTTTTCTTTTTTTTTGGGGGGGGTTCTTCTAAAATATTCAGTTAAGATGCTCTCTTCTTTAGGTCAGTAGAAGAGTGGGGGGGCATGATTGATAGACTACAATTATTGACTTCCATTTTAGTAACAATTGAGGAGAGTCTGAATATAGGCTCTGGAAAAGACTGTCTTTACTAACAAAAAAAGACGTAAGAGAAGAAACACGTGTTTCTTCCTTGCTGGATATTGTGATATCTTTTCATGACACAAGAAATCATTAATGATAGTGTGACCATGGTGAGAGAGGGGGCATTGAAACATGGTGAAAGGATAGTGTTACAGAGACCATTGAGTCACTTGGTCTCCCACCTGCTGGAAATGTCGCACCTAGCCTAGACTTTTGCTATGTGAATTAATGATATTTTTCTCAAAATTAAACACATTTTAAATTGGATATTATATTGTTTGTAGCTGAGCGCATCCTACCTGATGCAGAATTATCCCAATTCCTGGGATTATTCAAGAGAAAAAATTTGTTATGGAAAATATGTAATTATACATATATGTATATGTATAATTGAATATGTATATGTACATGTATAATTATGTATGTATAAGTAATTATGTAATTAAGTAATGTAATTATGTAATTAAGTAATTATGTAATTATGTATGTATAAGTATGTATATGTATAATTACATACATATATGTAATCATACATATTTTATATGTGCATGAGTTATATTTACATGGGTGGACATCTATTTAAATTTTCTTGCAGATTACACACAGCTGGGTAACCATGCTTATCCTGGGAAATGAGAGAATATATGGAGCAAGGAATATCACTTTTTACTTTATAGTAGTATAGCTGAACTTGCTTTATAACAAATACATGCTACTTATCTGACTTTAATCATAACTGCAAAAATAACAAGTAAATATTAACCATGATTCATAAATGGGAAAAAAAAACAGCATCTCAAATATTTGGAGTGAATTTTTACGTTTACTAGTATTTCTCTTCTTTAAAAAAAAATGTTTATATCAATAAAGATTTACTTCAATCTAGAATGCCTTGGTTAATATATCCAGCCTCAAACAAACAAACAAACAAACAAAACAAAAACAAAAAAACACAGGATTAGAGCTTACTTTGTGGAAAATTGAAGCCTGAGATATATATATATATTATGTCAGGTTTCTGTGTCTTCCCATCTATCATTATTGTTTCGCTGCTATTTGAGATTGGCTTACCCTAAGAGGAAAGGTCAGATGGAGATTCTGTCCTATACTAAATTCTTGCAACCCCACAACCGGAAAAATAAAGGTTATTCTCATCCAGCACCAATTTGAAAATGTCTCGTCAACTTGACAACCATTCCATTTACCAATCACTGTGACTACAAGCAAAGTAAAATGACTGTCCTGAGTAATATTTTGCATTTCCTTATATGTTGGGCACACACAAAATACCTGGTGCCCTAGAGTATCTCTGTGACAGAACACCTTTATTTGTGTCCACTACATAGCCTATGCCTTGAGGAGTGACAGTTTCTGGCACTTCCTTCAGATAGACAAAGCTTAAGGATCTCATCTGCCAGGCTCCAGCACTTCAAGGGTGATAGAGGGAGTGCAGCGCCTGCAATGATCACTAGGCTGGGCCTTACAAAATTGGTAACACCAGGTTTCTTTTAATTTACCTGTATATTAGTATACTCATGTATTAGGGCTGCCATAACAAAGTACATGGACAAAGGTGTCTAAAATCACATAATTTTCTAACAGTTCTGGTTGGTAGAGATTTGAGCTCAAAATATCAGCAGGGTTGGTCAGAGAGAAAAATCTTTAACACATTAAAAATCTTTAATCTTTTTTAAAATCTTTAAAAAAGATTTAAAAATCTTTCATCTAGGCCTCCCTTGGCTTAAACATGACTATCTTCTCCCTGTGTCTTCACATCGTCTTTCCGCTAAACATGTCCGTGTCCAAAATACATCCTCTTATGAAGATATCAACCAGACTGAGTTAGGGAACACTCTAATAACCTCATTTTTATTTTAAGTACCTCTACAAAGTTACTATCTCCAAATAAGGTCAAATTCTTAGGTAGTAGGGTTTAATATTCCAACATATACATTTAGTGAGGGGAGCATAGTTCAGCCTTTAACAGTTGCTAGTATATATTTCACATTTAATTGTGCAGCAGCAAAAGAAAGAAAGAGAGAGAGAGAAGAAAAAAGAGAGAGAGAAAGAAAGAAAGAAAGAAAGAAAGAAAGAAAGAAAGAAAGAAAGAAAGAAAGAAAGAAAGAAAGAAAGAAAGAAAGAAAGAAAGAAAGAAAGAAAGAAAGAAAGAAAGAAAGAAAGAAAGAAAGAAAGAAAGAAAGAAAGAAAGAAAGAAAGAAAGAAAGAAAGAAAGAAAGAAAGAAAGAAAGAAAATCCTAAGAGCCTCCCTGGTGGTGCAACGGGTTAAGTCTTAGCACTATGAAGCAATTTGCAGCCACTGCAGCACTAGTCTGATCTCCAGCCAGGGAACTTCCCACATAGCACAGCAGACCTCTCTTGCCCTCTGCTCCCCTCAGCCATGTATTTCAGTTGATCTGCCTGTTCTTCTTCCTACTCGGTCTCTGGTGAATCCTCCCACCACCCCCACAACTCTGGTTTACACCCCTGTTCTTGTATGAATAAATAAATAAATCTTTAAAAAAAAATCCTAAACACAAGTAATATTTAATAAAGATAAATCTGAGGATAAAGGAAACAAAAACAGCCAGGATTAAATGCTTTCTTGAAATACATAATGTATGCCAGACACTGTGAGTTATTTTCCTATATTTAGTAGATAATAATCTTCATAATTGATTAGTATTTATGGTAAAATTAAGATCAGATTTAAAATTATCAGAATCACCAAGTTTATTGACAAAGATGGGATTTTAATAAATATCTATGGTTCACCCTAGTCTAGAATGTCTTTAGCCCTTTCATTTTAAAAGCCACAAAGGGGCCTCCCTGGTAGTGCAGCAGGTTCATTTGCAGCACTATGAAGCTATCCAGAACCACTGCAGCACAGTCGAATTCCCACCAGGGAGCTTCCCACATGGCGCAGCAGACCTCTCCTGTCTCACCCGCTGCTCCCCTCAGCAATGTATTTCAGTGAATCTGCTTGTTCTGCTCCCCACTATGTCTCTGGTGAATCTTCTCACCTCCCCACACTCCTGGCCTACACCCCAGCTTGTATGCATAAATAAATAAATACATAAATAAATAAATAAACAAAAAGGAAATGACTCATATAATGTCAGATATAGATTATAATTGGCAAAGCCAGTTCCCAACCCAGGACTGAATCCTAGCCAGATGAATTTCAAGATACAGGAATATGTTGTGGCACGTGGTGAGTTATTTATATTGGTCTCTTATAGTCTATTCTAGAATCTTTTATTCTATAATCTTCTTATTCTAAATGACCTCAGTGGTTCTTCTGATGACAGGTTCTATAACTTATGGAAGTGAGCAAACCTCACAAACTACTCATAATAAAGAAAATTTGTCTTAAAAATATGCACACGTTCACCTCATTGTTCATTTTCTGACTTAAATCACACAGTAGCCATGTAAATACACAGTAGTCATTGTATACAAGAAAGAAGTTTTTATGATTATTAAAATAATTAACTACATTGGTTGTACCTAGACAGAACTCACTGAAGAAACTCTGGGTTTAATGGGGTTCTTCAGGAGAAATCTTTGGAGAAATACATGTTAATTCTTAGTGAAATGCTTAGAGAGCCTTCCGATATGTAATCATATGACATTGTCATCTATGGTTTCATACGTCTCCCTTGATTCACCAGGGGAAAAAAAAAAAAAAAAAAAAACCTCAGTTGTACAGAGAAAATTTTGTGTACCAAATTTTTTTAAGGATATTAATTTGAGGGAAATAATTACATTTCTTATGTTCTTCTTTTGAACTGTTTTTTCTATGTTTAGCTGATAATTCCAGTTACTTGAAAAGCAATTAAAAATACTGATATTTTAGCACTAGTTTCAATGTTTTTTTTAATTAATTGATCAATTTGATTTACCTTTTATTTCTTTTCTTTCATCATTGTTCTCATTATAGGTCTACTCCCCATAATTTTTCTGTGGAAAGGGATAGGTAACTTTAGTGGTGATAGAGGTTTAAATATGTGTTCTTAAATTATCTTTCTGGGTCATTCAGATGATTGCAAAAGCTTAGAAGCATTTTTGTAGACCATATATATTCACTGTGACAAATAATTTTTAGAATCATCAGAGGGATAATTTAGAATCAAAGAAACACTCTGTTCCTGGACACAAAATCAAATTTGTGCAACTGACATTTCTAGGTCTCTGCCAACCATAACATCATAAGAATGGATTATACTTAAGACCTTCATCAGATTGAATTTTTGGAGGCATTTATTTAACTGTGTCATCCCTGATCCTAGTAACAATCACAAATTTAAGAAAATCACTTTTAATTTTTACCATCTCACATTCCTATCTAAAGTTGATGATGATGATGACAACATCAACAACAGGCTGAGATTTCTGTAGACTAAAAATCAGTATACACAGAAAATATATATCCTTTATTTCTTCCCCTGTGAATTACACTACTATCTTTCAAAAACACAGAACAAATCTCATCTTTAAGGCTTTTCTGTGATTCCCAAGTCAGAACTAAATATCTCTTTATGCACGCACAATATTTGGATAAGTTTTCAACTATGGTACCTCACTTTCTATTTTGTGTCATAGCTACTTGTGCATGTTAGTCAGCATCTTTATGTTTTAGTCTCCAGAGAGTGATTTTTTTTTCTTATCATAGTGATCCTTGCTGTCTAATACAGGGCCTGATATAATATAGGAACTGAATAATATTTATTAAACTACGTTGATGAAATCCTCAGACTGCAACATTTCATGGAGTGATCACAGGTAACTGCTTTTTCCTAAAATATTATACGAGAGTATCAGCAGTATTTCTTTAATCATTTGACTAGTAGAAGACAAATATTTTTTAATTGATTAAATAATTTTAATGGAGGTAATATCTGGGTACCCCCATCAGGTATTGCCACTATATTGCACCCACCTCCAAGTCACCCATTAAATACTCTTGACTCCTTTATAGTAGAATAACTGTCCTTATAAATAAGGGCTTATTTCTGGGCTCTCAATTTTACTCAATTGATCTGTGTGTCCATTTCTATTCCAATACCATACTGTTTTGACTACTATAAAAACTTGTTTGAAATCTGGGAGTCTGGTAGTGCTATTCCTCTTCTTTTTGTTACAACTGCTTTGGCAATTTACTATCTGTTGTGGTTTTATAAAAAAATTAAGAAATGTTTGCTCTATTTTTTTTTTGGAGAATCCATTGAAATTTTGCAAGGAATAGAATTGAATTTATAGTTTGCTTTGAGTAAGAGTACTATTTTGTGAATGGTAATTCTTCCAAACCATGAAAATGGGATATCTTATTATTTCCATGTGTTTCCTTGTATTTCTCTTACCAATGCTGCATTATTTTTGTTAAATAGGTCTTTCAACTCTATTACTAGTTTATCCCTAGTTATATAATACTTGATGATGTTGTAAATGGGAATGTTTTCTTCGTACATTATTTTGCAGCCTGTTATTTTACTATTCTGATTTATTGCTGCTTATAGTCTTTAGTGTTTTGTATGTAAATCATGATGTCATCTGCAAATAATGATGATTTTACTTCTTTTCCACTTTTAATGCCTTTTATATATTTTTCATGACTAATTGTTTTGATTAGGAATTCCAATACTATTTTGAACCATAGTGGTGAGAGTGTACATCTGTCTACTATACCTAATCTTTGAAAAAAACCTTTCAGTTTTCCATCATTAAGTATGATATTAACTGTGGATATGACATAGATGGCCTTTTTTGTGTTCAGCTATGTCCCTTCTACTCACATATTAGCAGGGCATTTTGTCATAAATAGATGCAGAATCTTATCATTGTCTTGTCTGCATCTATCATTACGATCATATGATTTTTGCCTTTTCTTTTGTTACATGGATAATCACAGTGGTTTACTTGCTTAAAATTGATCCTTTCTTGCATACCTGAAATAAACCCTATAGTTTCTTGATGGATGACACTTTTAATGCATTGTTGCATTCAGTTTGCTAAGATTATTATTTTTTTTTCTGTCTTCAACAGAGAATCTGTAGTGTTCTTTTAACATGCCTTTATCTACTTTTGGTACCAGAGTTATACTGGCCTCATAACATGTGTTTGGAAGCCTTCCTCTTATTTAATTTTGTTTTTTGGAAGACTGGAAAAGGTAGGTATTATTTCCTCATTAAAGGTTTGATAGAGTTCACTAGTAAACTCATCCATTCTTGGGACTTTTGTTTTTGGGGACATTTTTATTGCCTTTTCAGTTTTTTTTTTTTGTTTGTTTATAGTTGGTCTTTTCTGATTTTCTATGTCTTCCTTATTCAGTCTTGGAAAATTTTCTGCTTCATATAATCTGTCTATTTCTTCCAAATTCTAGAACTTGTATTCTACTCCCAGGATGAGCTGACAGTTCTGCCACCAATATCTCCTACTCTAGACCACAACCCCCATGTTCCTTTTTCCACCATCTTTTATTCAATGTTGCATGATTTTCCTCAGTATCACTGGTTGAAGTGTGCACTGGTGTCGCCTGTCCAAGTGCTAATCAATCCCACTCCTATCCATGGAACTACCTCTCTGAACAGTGCCGCTCTGGCTCATGGCTCCTAGAATTATAGCAAGCTGAGCCCCAAGCCCTGCCGCTGCCTCTTACAGTGTCTTAGACATCTGTCAGGGTCTACTCTACTGATTGCAGGCCTACTGGCCCTGGGCTACTTCCAGGCCACTTTCTAATGCTTGCTTGCTGGGATCTCTCATGGCTTATTGAAGTGAAGCCTTCCTCAAGGTACTGCCCTAAGGATCGCTGGGATCTGCAGAGCTCTACCATGGCAGGTTTGCTTTGAGGTCCCTTCTCAAGGTTTACTGGGGTCTATGAGGGCCTGAAACATCAGGGTCACTTACCAGTTCTACTTTCAGGGCTTGACAGGTTTCTGGAGCTCACTCACCCAAGCTACCTGCTTGGCCTAGTCCTATGTTCGCTGCAGACCCCTCCCCCAGGCTTTGCTCTTGGTATGTGCTGTAATCAGCTGTTTTCTTTTTTTTTTTTCTTAAGAGCTGTTGGCTTGGCTTTGCTGCAGTGTAGCTGTGTGTATATGGAGGATACTCCATTTGTACTGTGGGCACATTGTCTTCACCTTGCCACCCTTTTGTTGCCCTCTCAGAACTATTTCTTTATAAAGCAATTCAGAGAACTGGTGTTTTAAAATTAATTAACAAGCTACATAGAACTAGCTATCGATATGCTTTCCTGTTGCAGATTTACATATAGTGTGAGTACATTTCTGTGTATATATACACATGTGTGTTTGTATTTGAGTGTCCATATACTATGCAGACTTTATTGCATTCCCAGGATCCTACTAAGACTTTATTTCTTATATGCCTTCACAGTAGTGAAGTAGGTATGATCTACGTTTTGAGTACACAATAAAATAAAGCTTTTGTATCTGAGATAAATTGTTCATAGATACTTTAATAATGATGAAAGTGTCAAATAATTTACTAGCAACTAATGGCCTCTCAAAATATTTATCTTAAACATTTTTATCCAAGATTTAAATTTAGCAGTATAATTTAAAGGCAGTAAAACAATCTCCAAATAGCAGGCATCTGAAGATGCTGAGGTAAACATCTGTATATTTAGACGCGTTTGGGATTAGGCATTAATATTTGATAGAGCATGTAATTTTATTGTTCAATAATTTAAGTTTGAATACACTTATGTTTTCAGCTTTTTCTATGTTGTTATATAGATCTTCACTCTTTTAAGACTTCCATTAAAGCTATTTCTGTTCACTCAGAAGACAATGGAGTCTTCAAAATGTGCAAAGGAAAGAAACTCCCTACCTGCTATTTAAACCAGTGAGTTCTAAAACACCTCTCATTCTTTTTAATGTTACACTGAACTGTGACTCATAAAAAAACCTTTTAAAAACCTCCAATTTCTTTGGTCAGAGATTAGAGCTTTGGATGTCATATATAGACAATAAAATCCTTTTTATCTCAGTGGTATTTTATTGTACTTTGTGACTTAGAAACAAAATGGGCTGAAAGTCTAGTCAAGACACATCTTTAAGATTGCGATGATAATGCTAATATGCCCTTTAAAATTGAGGCAGGCTGGGAAATTGAAAGGGTGACAAGTGGAACCAAAATGCATCAAACTGGCATGACACCAGACATTGGCATGGCCTAAGTGACAGCTGCAGCATCTGGAGAGAGCTTGATAAGAAAATCCTGTTATAATACTGAGCTGATTTTCCTTAAATTACATCTTATATGATTTCATAGGTGTCATATTTTATTTTAGAACAAAATGCATTTCTTTTTGAAACTGAAATATTCTTGGCCTTAAGCAAATGTGAAGGAGGTGGTATTTGGCTGTCCTTTGGTAAAAAGAAAGCCTATGTATATTTAATTAGGCTCTTTACCTGAGGGATTTTCATTATGAGAACAGAGTGTGAGGCTATAACATTGGGTAGCATTGTAAATGCTAGTGGAGCATTCAGAGAAAAGAGTTCAACAAAAGAGCTGCTGTCTGTAACAGTTGTTACAACACACCGAGTGGTTTTGGATGACAACTAGATAGAGTAGAACCAAGTCCCAGTATCACTCCCAATTGAACATCTTCTTGGAGAGAACTGGACAGAATGTCAGCAGGATAAGTACCCTAGTGTTCTGGCTTATGGAGTATAAGGAGCTCTAATTTCCCCTCAAGCCTGGAGGGGATGCCAGAACTGCTCTCCTAGCATCTCAGCCTATATCATCAAGCTATGTATCTATAGCCAGGGAGATGGTCCATTTTAGGAAAAATGCTTCTACTACAGAGGACCAAAAGGACAAATGGTCTCCTTTCTCTTCATTTATTTAATATGTGTTTGTTTAATAACCATTCTATGACAAGCACTGCAATTCTGTGAGTTGGACTTCTGGAATATAAATGAATGCCATGGGACTACTCCTTCCACTCACACACCATTAAAAAGGCAGTTATATAAACAGACGATTGCAATAAAAGCATCAATAGAAGCGAGAGTTAATAATTCCCACCATTGCTACGCTTCTTGACTTTCCTGCTATGAATATGCACATACTTGGGTTTGAAAGTTTCAAACCTCTTTTAACTTCAGGAAGACCTTCCAAAAAATGTTTGAGCAGCTATGACCTATGACCCTTTGAGTCATGACTGATGTTTTGTAAATAATATTTGATCAGTCACTCCTATTAAACAGTTCAGATTCAAATATTAGATGTACAGTGTGACAATAAAATGAAAAAATAAATGACTGGGAAATTTCTAGAAGGTGTTGAGACAAATTTTACATTTTTTTTTAATTTCACAAACATAAGTCATGAGAGAAAAATCACAGTGTTTGGATTACATAAACTTCTTACTTGAAATTTCTTAAATCTTTTCTGAAATAAAGTTGACTATAAAAAATGAATTCAGAATTAAGATATAATCATGTTATAATAGGACAGAAAACTAAAAATGAAAGAAAACCTTACAGAAAGAACATTGCCTTATATTGACAACAAATTATCAGCCGCAAACAGCACTGCATCCCCAAACTAGAATTAACAATGAAATTTGATATGTATAATAACTACCTGTAATAATGTCTACACTATAGGTATATTAAGGTTCGGAGAATAAAAGGAGACAGCTGGTATCATACAGTTCCCCAAAAATACTGGTCTCAGAAGTGAGTATCTCTTTCTCCTCCTTGCTTTACATTCTACATTTTACCATCTTGACAAAACTTATGCCAAGTTTTAAACACTTCAGTCCCTTGTGCTATATGTCCTCTATTTCAAGGAAGTTTAATGATGCTTGTTCAGCTTGCTAGTTGATCCAAAAACACAGTACAACAATTAGAACCAACTCATAATGTAAAACTGCTTCCCAAGTTGCTGTCTCTACCATCACCTAAAAGGAGGTCCCTTTGTATTGCAGTTACTATATTCATAAAGAGCAAAATGGCAGTTTTTGTACACTTTACTCAGAGACCTAATATTTCAATCTATTTTATTGATTACTGATTATAAATCTTTCCTTATGAAGTATTCATCACTTACTGCAGGAATTTAGTCATCATAGTATGTCATGAATGTATTGCAATTAGACAATATACCAATATTTCTATCCCTACCTTATGGTTTTGATAGGGACAGAGCCAGATAAAAAGAGGTGTCTTGCTTCCCTAATTTTCATAAATGCTTGATTGTCTATTTTGCTTCTGACTTTAATTAAGGTGTTTTGTAGCACTCACATTTTGTCAGCTAGAATGGACATCCCAGCTCTCTGGCACTAAGGGTTCTATTGCATTCCAGTGCTTATATTAAAATGAATGCTGAGAAAATGAAATTCCTAGCACTTGGAGATTTCTTCTACTCTCAACATCCTGTTTTTCTTTTTTTTTTCTCTTTGTTGTTTTTGTTTTATTTTTACTATAGAATTACTGTATTATATCACCAGTGGGACTGCTACATTCTGGCAACAAAGGAAGTGTGTGTCATATAAGCACAATGGCTAAGAATGAAAAAAAAAAAAACAACAAAATACCACATTCAGCTGAGTTGGGGATATTATACAGACCCCTCACTGTGACCTAGTGTCATCTATTCTTTTGTCCTGAGCCAATTACACCCTGCCCGAGCTTATGGCCAACTTCCTCACTTGACCAACCTCAATGCATATTGTATGACTCCAACCAATTTTAGCTGGTTGTGTCCCCAGGCAGATTCACATATTATTTGTTCTTTTGGATGAATGGTCATTCAGCAACCATTACCCAGTGCTTTAGTAGTGCCTCAGGACAGGAATCACATCCAGAAATAAGTATGGACATCCCACACACGCCAGCTGTTTATTCACCACATGATTACAATACTGAGCTCTAATCCACCAATTCTAAAATAGTTTAGACATTTTAATAAGGAGGAAAATACTTCATTGGATTATGTCCAACCTCTCTCTCTGGGCAGTTTGGCGGACGTTGTTGTCTAATCAGCAGTCATTTTCCTAAATACACAAATTCCTTTCTGTTATCAACTACTTTTGACCCTATAGAGTTCAAAGACTCCCAAGACCAGGACAGAAATTTTATTGGTCTATGACAATTACAATGACTTAATTTACCTTAATTTTGAGTGATGGGCATATGACCCATTCTGGTCAATATACGCTGACGTATCTTCCATGGGACCTTTTGGAAAGGACTACTGGTTAGTGAAATTGGGTATATCAGAAGAATATCTTCTTACTTTAAATTACCAAATGTGTATGTGATATCTGGAGGTCCTGCAGTTATTGTGTAACTATGAGGGAAAGCTCACTGACATGCCAAATGAGTCAGAGCAGGAATACGAACGAATAGTGCTAGCATCAGGGATGCTGATAAGGATCTTGAATTGCTGAATTAACCAACCCTGACTACTGCTTACTTCTGGTTTTCTTATTATACAAGAACATAAAAGACCTAATTTTTGTGAGTAATAAAAAGTGGTTAAATATGTCACTTTTAGTTGGATTTTCTTGCTGGAAGCATTCTAGCAAGCACAGCCTGCATATTCAATTTGCAATGTCTTTTCTTCTCCTATAATCAAAATTTCAAAGTTCAATCATTCTCAGTGTGATAAAAGTAAAGATGAGCAATTGCCTATTTCTCTAAATTTTATTAACCAAAATGATGTCTCTGTCTCATCTCTGTTATGGCAGCTAGATAATAAAAAAAAAAATCTGTGGTAGCTTTTTTGTGATATCAGAATATGAAAATTTGAATGAAAATCACTAAGGCAGATAGCAAAATTGTGTTAGAAATATGATGTAATATAACCCACTTGATATGGAACATTTTAAGTATTTGCTAAGGAAGAAATCTTACAAGGATCAGAAAAGTTAATAGTGATGAAGAATAACAAGATGGAATTTGGGAATTCTATAGTGGTAGAACACAGTGGATGTCTTAATATTGGGATGGGAAATGGTGCAGGATTAACTGCCTGTTTTGTGATTCTCCATGCAAAGCAAAAACTTAGAATCCTTTGTTCAAAAATTGTTAAGAATTCCAAGACAAAACAACAGAACACTAAACATGGAGTCCTGGAAGAATCCTAATAAGAATGGAACAGTGGGCAATCTTACGGATTGCACATCCTTAAAGTCTCTTTGGATGCTCAATATATTTAAGTAGCATGATTCTTCTAGTGCTAGTTCTAGAAACTGAGATGGAGTACACCTGGTAATGAGGTTATTGATCCAAAGTGGAAGTGAGTTCTAGAAAAACTTACATCCAGTCCAGAGCTAGGAGAAGATGTGTCATATAATAAGTTCTAAAGTTAACCCTACTATAGATCTTTTCATATAAGATCTTTTCAGATGAAAATCATTATAATATTAAATTCTTTTTTTTTAAGATTTATTTTTTATTTATACATACAAGCTGGGGTACAGGCCAGAGGCGTGGGGCGGTGAGAGGGTTCACCAGAGACGGAGCGAGTAGCAGAACAGGCAGATCAGAAATACACTGCTGAGGGGAGCAGCGGGTAAGGCAGGAGAGGTCTGTCGTGCCATGTGGGATTCTCCCTGGCCGGGCGTCGAACTCGCTTCGCCGCTGCCGACAGCTCCACAGCGCAGCCCTTAACCGCTGCGCCACTGGGGAGGCCCCTATAATATTAAATTCTATTTAAATTTCAGGGGAATACTTGATGCACACTGTTAACAAAGTAGCTGGATATACAATGATATGTATCTTTATGTGTTGTGTCTGTATATAGATTCTAATGAAGTACACCAACATATATTATTAATATGTTTACTAATTTACTAAGGTGCCATAAGAAAACACCACAAACTGAATGGCTTAAAAAACAAACAAACATCAATTTATTGTCTTGCATTTGTGGAGGCAAGAAGACAAAAATTGAGATGTTAGTGAAGTTGAATTCTCCTAGAGCTGTGAAGAATGGATCTGTTCTAGTACTCTTTTTTTTTTTAAGATTTATTTATTTATTTATGCATACAAGCTGGGGTGAAGGCCAGAGTGTAGGGTGCTGAGAGGGCTAACCAGAGACAGAGTGGGGAGCAGAACACTCAGATCTACTGACTGCTGAGGGAAACAGTGGGCAAGGCGGGAGAGGACTCTTGCGCCATGTGGGAATCTCCCTAGCAGGGCATTGAACTCATGCCACAGCTGCAGACAGCTCCACAGTGCTGCGCTTAACCCACTGCACCACCAGGGAGGCCCAAATTTTAGTTTGTTTTAAGAGTCCAACAGGTTTATATTCTGACAGAACTTAACCACTCATGTTTAGTTGAATTATTTTATTTTCTTAAATAGGAAATGTTGGTTTGTGTTATAGAAGTATATGGTCCTCTTTTTAGGTGTTGTTACCATCCTTAACCACCACTAAAGTACTCACTGTCTGTCCCTATGGTCCACAAGCTCCCTTCGACTTTAAGACATAATCACTTTGAGCTGTGGCTTTACAGTAACTAATGTTTAGGGTCATTGTAAGAGTGACAATTATGATTACTTTCATTTTTCCATTCACTGCAAAATTAATTTTTTCAAGCTCTTAGTTTATATAGCACAATGCAAGATATATTTGTTCATGATTATTTTGAGAGAAACAATTTATGAATATATTCAAGGTGGTGGCTCTGTTGTTAGGGGAACCAATTAAGCCAGCTCTATTCCAATTGTGTAGACTCAATACCCAAATCCCCATTTGATCATGAAGAATAAAACAGAAAATAAACAACATGGTTCAAAAATTTGCACTGTTCCTCAGTCAGTTAACAAATATAATCTGTAGGAAGAATGAAGCAGTGGTGGGACGGGGGAGGTGGAGAGAGAGAGAGAGAGAGAGAGAGAGAGAGAGAGAGAATATAATATTTCAACAAATGCCAAAATCAGTTAAAAAAACATTTTGGATATATTTCAAAAGAAGTTACAAGAACATGTCACCTATCAAAATCAAAACACTGAGCTGTCACAGAAATTTCACAAGACAAATTAGAGCTGCCAAAATCTTCTTGAAATTCCAACCATTTCAAGGTTGAATATAGTCTTGTCTTTTCTCTGTTTCTTAGCTTAACAACAGCTAAAATATAGATGGAAATTATAAACATAAATTTATACTCTTCTAAGGGCCTGATTGCTCAGTGTTATTATTTTCTAGATACTATCATATACTTTACGACATTAACAACAGTTTTCTTCAAATAAATATTCATAATATAAAGCAAAAAATTATAGTTGGAAATATCATCTATTATATCCTGATAATGCTAATTGTGCCTATTTGCCATTTTGGAAGAGAATGTTTATTTGCTACATTTATAAATACATATTCTCTATATCTATGTGACCATATAGAAGTTAATGTGCTTTCTGTACAAGTTTTCATATTTATAGTTAGGAAATGCTACTGTCTTCAGAATCAAGCTGGATGACATCTTCATGTTGATTTACTTTCCAGTGGAGGTTCCAATGGCTACTATAAGTAAAGTACTATAAAACATACTGCATTAGTTAAAAATATACAGTCCTGTCTCCATTGTTCAACACAGTGAAGGGACAATAATAGGAGAGTTATGTCATGCGTCAATATAATTGCTTTGTAATTGACGCAAGTAAAAACTGTAAAGGTTTAAAGAAGCTTCAAAACTAGCCCTTGAAAGTTAATTAGAAAACTGATGCCTTCAGATTGGGAGGGTGAAAGGGAGAGGAGAACCAAGAAGGAAGGGAGAACAATTGGCTGCATGGCTGCTTTGGTTGCGGGTGCTCTAGAGTGGTGTTCCTTGAGGGGGTCCTATACTTCCAAATAACCAACAAAAGCCAATGTTACCTTAATTAAAAAAAAAATATTTAAATGATTGAAAACATTCTTCTGTGTAGTATGGTAGAGAAAATCATTACACAGAAAGCACGAGGTCTTAAGGATGAGATGTATTTCCAGAGAAGTTCCTGAATAAGGAATACCTGACAAATGGATTATATTTTTTTGACAATTTATAAGTAGGAGCAAATTATCAGAATTATTTGATTAATAGCCAGATTTATAGTTGGAAGCTGAAAATTGGGAGAACTAAAATCAAAAGATAGAAAAAGCAGAAGGCAAAAGAACAGTTGAAGAAAAATAAAGCAAATATGTATCTTCAATTCTAATATTTGACATTGATCTTCATTTGGGACAGGACTTATTTCCAGGAAGAAGTGAGGGTAATTAGGCTTTCTGTTTTGAGAAACAAGGAATGTACATGCACACACACGCAAACTTCAGAAGATACACTGCTTGGCAACACACAAAGCTCTAAAATTTCAAAAGACATGATTACTTTTCTAAGCTGATGAAAATACCTCATAACAAAAGAATATTTTTGACATTATTGATCTTTTGGTGAAAACTTATTGGTTGTCTGTGTGTGTGTGTCTGTCATGTGTATGGAAATGGAAATCGCCCTGGATTGGAAATAGAAGGTGATCACTGAGGAAAGATACATTAAAATAATTGTCCCTTTTTATTTAAAACTCAAAATTATTATTTTCAGCCGATTAATCAATTACTCTTTCATACACATACACACACATTAATTTTAACCTTAAAATTGAGTAATTGTTTCTTATTAAAAGGCTTAAATCATGTCTCATTTTATATTTCCTCTTCTGTTGTTATTCGAGATAGTGAAACAGGGTGATTTCCATGAAAAGGGGAGGTTCCAGGTCCCCTGCACCACCCAAGGAAGAGTGGAGCTGAGTGGGGAGGGGGATAAGCTGGAGAGAAGACTGGAGAAGAAAGGAGAGCTGGAAAGAGACTTGGAGCAAAGAGACATGTGAAGAAGCTGCACTTGCTTCTTGGTCTTGGACCAGCTGAAACAGACAAGTGTGAGAGACCCATGGAGAGGTTAACAATGGCAGCTTTGATCTTGATTTTGATTTTGCTCTTTTCCTTCCAGACTTGTCTGGTTGTTTCTGTCCCTTTCTTATGGGTTGCCCCCAAGAGGTGCCTTAGACTTGTGGGCAGGCTTTCGGGACTCAGTGACCCTGCTTTGGACCAACATTTTTGACTAGGCGTTTACCCACAAAGGAATGGTCAACTTCGGGTATTTGATTTGGAAATTATATTCTTTCCCTTCTCTTTGTTATACATTAATTATACTAAAGTTCCTTCCATTAAAGTTCGTATACACCAGAGTATGTTTTCTCTTGATTCAGCAAATGGCAGAACCTATTTAGATGAGGCACATTTGGGGATTTTAAGGTGCCCCTCACCCTGCCCTTTAACAATATTTTACTACTAGATACTTTGTATTCCTAATGTTATAATAATGTCTCTCTGATACTATATTGATATTATACTGATACTTAAAAAGAGCTCTATGTCCTTAGGAAGAAGTTATGTAAATTTCTTGATCTCAGTTTTCCCTTATTTTAAAAAAGTAATACTATTTAAACGAATTGTTCCATGTATCATTCCATAATTCTGAATGTGTTCAGTTTACCTCCCTTTATGGAAAAAATGTTAAGCTCCATTGCTCTTTCAGGTAACTGATTATGCTATTTATAAATTAGGATGATTAAAATAATTATCAGATACTAAATTTGCAAGTGCAAAAATACATGTCTTAATCCTCTCCTTCTGATTATGGGGGTGTACAAGGACACTCACTCCGGCCCCTGGGGCTGGGGTGCATCTGCCTGTGAGGATCTAGGTGTTCACTTCCAAGTGGTTTCAGCAACTCCCACAGTTGCAAGATAATGCTGGCTCCTTACGCAAGCTCTAGTCAGACCAGCAGCACTGGGAGAGCAACTGCCCAAGAACTATCTCAACTAGCATGGAGCCAACTCCTTTCTTTATTCTAAAAAACATGAATTAGGGCCTCCCTGGTGGCGTAGAGGTTGAGCACTGCGCTGTGGAGCTGTGGGCAGCACGCGAGGCGAGTTTGACGCCCGGCCGGGGAGAATCCCACATGGTGCAGCAGACCTCTCCTGCCTCGCCCGCTGCTCCCCTCAGCAGTGTATTTCTGATCTGCCTGACTGCTCCCCACTCTGTCTCTGGTGAGCCCTCTCGCAGCCCCACGCCTCTGCCCTGTACCCCAGCTTGTATGTATAAATAAATAAATCTTTAAAAAATAAATGAATTGATAAATAGATAGATAAAAAATAAATATCAATGTTATCAAGTTTCAGTAAGAGAGCCCTTTCCCCTTAAGACATTTTTATGGCATTGAAAAGACAAGAAAGTGCTTTTTAAAAAACAGAAGCCAGGCTAAGTCAGGAGGCAGAAATGAAGCTTACTCAGCCTGTTCTGAAATGTTACCTCCTTGTTAATCATTAATGAGGCACTAAATTTATGAAACCTTGAAATGAAACAGGAGACTAAGATTTTGGCATCAAGTTTCATTTGTATCAACTTTCTGGAGAAATAGCAGTTCAGGAAGTTGGATTGCAGGCTTCTGGGGCTACCCGAGGTGGTCTGTGCTATTCTGTTGTCACACTGTATCATCAGCATACATGTACACAGGGGAGAAAACACATTAGTTTGTAAGATAATCGTCAAGCAGAGAAAATAAAATAGACCCTCAGGCACCCCATTTGTAATTCCCTTGAATCTATGCTCACAAGGCTTTCTTTCTTATACAATTCTTCAAGTTAATGCAAACCACTTTATGCAGTCACTACAAGGCCCCAAATCCCTGAAGTTTTGTTGGGGTTATTTATGGGCAGCTAAAGCAAATGTCTCAGAGTGGTCAATAAAAAATTGTACCTATCACACAATCTTCATCTATTGCATTGGAGATACGGTGGGTGCTACATCTTGGGTGATTAGCTTGCTGTACAACCTGATATGAAGGGAGTCAGCAAAATCTTTGACTGTAGGCATTTTGAAATGCTTATGTATACATATTTTTTTCTTTTTGAAACAGAAGCCAAATAGACCTTTGCTGAATCAAGTCTCTTAATTTCCTTTCTGTGAAGTACACTCTGGAGGGGAATAAGGAAAGACCTCAGATTAGAGATATTTACCTCAACTGTTAAAGGAATTGCCAAGTAGAGAAACTTGGACTTTTCAATGGGATTGTATCTTAATTTAGTGTTTACCAGAAAATAATTCCAAACCTTACAGTGCATAAATTAATCTCTCACCACCAAAAAAATCCACTTTAATCATTACTGTGCACATTTATGTGCATGAAAGCAGGTTTTCCTCTCCATCACCAAAAGGCATAAGGAAATAATTCAGAGCAGTAATACTTAGTATTTGTCAGAGTTTACTATTTTTTAAAGATTTATTTATTTATGCATACAAGAGCTTCGGTGTAGGCCAGAGGGGTGGAGGTGTGTTGGAGGATTCACCAGAGACAGAGTGGGGAGCAGAACAGGCTGATCTCCTGAGACACACTGCTGCGGGGAGCAGCAGGTGACACAGGAGAAGTCTGTTACACCATGTGGGAAGCTTCTTGGTTGCAAGTTTTTTGTTATTTATTTTTGCTTTCTATTTCTTGAGATTTTTCTAAATAATGAATCATGGTAAGCTGAGATCAAAGTTCATTTTTCTCCAATATATATCTCCATTATCTTTTATTTACTATTTTCATGAGGGAGAATTAGGTAGAGTCATGTGGTGTACATCATCCAATCAGTTAATAGCCTGAATAAGATAAAAAGGTTAAAAAAATGTGGATTCTCACTCCCATTTTGAGCTGGGATATTCATATTTTCTTACCCTCAGATATCAATTTTTTTTTTTTTTTTTGGTCTCGAGCCTTTGGATTCCATGACTTGTACCAGTAATTCCCTGCTTCTTGGGTTTTCAGATTCACACTAAATTATGCTTCCAGTTTTTTTCTGGTTCTTCAACTTACAGAAAATATATCACGGTATTTCAACAAACATAATCAGTGTGACCCAATTCCCATAATAAAACTCCTGTACATATTTCTCTCTAAATCTTACTTGAGTCTCTGGAGTACCCTCACTAATACACGTAGTATTTGCATTAGAAGACAGGAGACTTGCCAACACTTCTAGTGAATACATAAATAGGAGATTCATCTCTGGAAACATCTGGAGAGCTTTAATAAAGCAATGAAGATAAACACCTAAGAAAAAAATAAATGATTTTATAAAATAGTTGGATTGTAAATTTTTTTTAAATAATTAATTGTAAACATTGAAAATAGTAAACTCAGGCCTCCTTGGTGGCCAAAGGGTTAAGTCTCAGCACTATGAAGCTATCCTCAGACACTGCAGCAGGAGTTCAATCCCTGCCAAGGAGCTTCCCACATGAAACAGCAGACCTCTCTTGTCTCACCTGCTGCTTCCCTCAGCAGTATATTTCAGTCAGTCTGCCTGTTCTGCTCCCTACTCTGTCTCTGGTGAATACTCTCACACCTCCACACCTCTGGCCTGCACCCCAACTTATATGCAAAAATAAATAAATATTTTAAAAAATAAAATAGATGGGGAAAATAAATAGACTTAACATATGAAACACATTATTCAGGAGAGCCATACCACCAGATTTCAAATCTTATTATAAAGTTATGGCAATCAAAAGCATGACATTGGTAAAAAATGAGAAAATAGAAAATGCAGAAATAGACTCAAAAATTTAGTAACAATTTTGACAAAAGAACTAAAGCAATTCAATGGATGAAGGATTATTTTCAACAAATATTACTAGAAAAAACAATTGGAGATCTAGTAACGAAAAATGAAACTAGATTAAAATAATTATAGGGCCTCCCTGGTGCCGCAGCGGTTGCACGCTGCACTGTGGAGCTGTCAGCAGTGTGCTGAGAGTTCGACGCCCAGCCGGGGAGATTCCCACATGGCGCGGCAGACCTCTCCTGCCTCGCCCGCTGCTCCCTTCAGCAGTGTATTTCTGATCTGCCTGTTCTGCTCCCCACTCTGTCTCTGGTGAACCCTCTCGCCGCCCCATGCCTATGGCCTGTACCCAGCTTGTATGCATAAATAAAATAAAATCTTTTAAAAAATAAATAAAATAATTATAAACAAGAAAATCTAGGTAGCTTTTGGCTTTGTTGATATACCAAAAGTATGATCCATAACAGAAGATATTTAAAAAAATAGATTTTATTTAAATTAAACACCCTGCTCTGTCACTCTTATAAAATATTAAGTACAATGTAGAAGAAAATATTTCCAAAATAGATATGTAATACAGAACTCCTAGATCAACGACAATAAAACAAGCTAACCAATTTAAAAATGAGCAAATAATCTGGAATTTGCTAAAATACAAAAATAAATCAATTTTAAAAAGCAAAACATTACACCTGACAACACCAAAAACTGCTGAAGATGAAGAGAAATAGAAACATATGTTTATTGCTTTTGGAAATGCAGAATGGTATGACCATTTTAAAAAACACAGGCCTCCCTGGTGGCATGAGGTTGCAGGAAGGGTAAGAATCAGCAGTACAAACTATGATCCCATAATTGACTGGCAGCCCTAGAAAGGTGAGAGCCGATTAGTGTGGAAAGGCACCCTTAATTTAGGGTAGATATGTGCAAAGGTGCTGGGTGAGTGAGGTAGGCTGGGTTGTCAGTGAGAAGGACAGGGCACAAAGTTGTGTTTCTCTTCCCTCACTCAATCAGGACTTGAGCTGATTCTGTGAAACAGCACTAAAAGTGAAACCCACAGACTATAAAGATGAGGGCTTAAAAGAAGTCTACCAGCAGTACTACAAACATGAACCACTCTGACACCTTCACTTTCACAATTTACTACACCCCACCAGTAACTTCACATACTCTGACTCAGAAGCTGCAAATCAGTTCTTCCAAAAATCCAGACATACAGGTAACAAAAAAAAAAAAAAAAACACCTATTAAAAACACCCACAACATTCGTACTAGAAAGTGGAAGTTCTGCACCCTTAAGACATTTGACATATATGAAATGTATACTAGAAACCTAAAATGATGGACAAACAGAAAACCACAACATTATCACCTTTATTCCTCAAGGAAATATTTCACCACACAGAGACAAATATATATACAGAAACCAACCAAAGACATGAGGGATCTTTTCATATTATGAGACACAGAAGTCAAAATTATCATAATTAAAAAATTCAAAAAAAAGAAGACATAGAAAAGATCAAAGACACCTAAGAAAACTAAAAAAAAAAGAAAAAAAAAGAAAAAAGTTAGTGTCCTGAAAAATTAATGAAGATAGAAATTGAAGTGTAAAATAAGGAAATAATGGTATTTCAGTATGCAAAAAGATCAACAGAAGAGATAAAAAATCCTGAAAAAAAGGTATGCAAGTAGAACAGACCAAGAGGAAAAATGAATCAGTGATACTGAATATATTAATACACAAAGAACTATAGACAGAATAAAAGAAAAATGCAAAGGAAAAAATGGATACCAACTGAATTTTCTGATGCAAATGGGGATAGGAAAAATAAGAATCAATGATATTCCACAAGGAGAGAATATAGAAATAGAATCAAATAGATAGACTAAACATTACTTAAAGCATATGGAACCAAATAATGCCTTGAATAGCCAAAGCAATCCTGATTAAAAAAAAAAAAAAAAGAGTAAAACTGGACATATCACACTACCAGACTTCAAACTATGCTATAAAGTTTTAATAGTATGACACTGGAGCAAAAACAGATAAACAGACCAACAGAATAGAAATGAGACTCCAGAAATAAACCCAGAACTATATGGAAAGTAACTCTATGCCAAAGGAGCCAAGAGTATAACATGGGATAAAGGAAAGTCATTTCAATCAATGGAGTTGGAAAAACTGATTAGTCAAATGCAAAACTTCGGTACTTGTCCACTATCTCACACCAAAAATGAAAATTACCCCAAAATGGATGAGCTGGATGCAAGAACTGAAATCAGAAGAAAATGCAACCCAAAATAGTCGCCAATCATACCATAGAATCAATGGGTCCACAGCTGTTATTATTATTATTTTATGAACTGCCTGAAACTGATTTCTGTACAATTTCACTAGTAATTCTGTCTTCAAGTTCAGCAAGGAGTCAAAAGCCAGATGCTTGCTCATCCTTCACTATAAATAAAATATAAGATCAACAAATAATTTCTATAGTATTGATACAGGGCAGCAAGAGGAACTAAAACTGGCCAAAGACACTGCCCAAATAGTTTACCAGTTGGTCACTATCTGAGTTCTTCATCCACATGTACAATTTCAAGACTACTTAGGTTCAGAGAACAACAATAATGGAATTTATTTAACAAACAAGGGAAAACATGGAGTTACTGTGACCAAAAATGGCTGTTTTCCTCACCTGAAGTAGTGCCCAGTGTTTTAAGTCCTAAACACAAATGCTCCCAAGATGGCATCTTCTCATCACTATGGACCTGGAGCATGTGGCAGCCAGACTATACGCCGGGATCCAACTCACAAAGACAGCAGAAGACACAACAGGAGATGCTCCCCGGAGCACCAGTCATTCACCTGTCAAAACAGCAGCTGCAACAGCTGAACAGTGAGACAAATGGCCACACTCACACACCTCAGAGAGACTTCTGGCTCCGGGACTTCATCTTTCCTGCCAGGCTGTAACGGCAGCAAAACTGGAACAGTTTCAGTGGCTTCACTACTTGCAAAGCCTCCAAATTTTCTTCTCTGAAATTGGCTGCTGGAAGCCTCTTTATGTCCTTCAGAGGCCCACAACAGCCTTCTGAAAGATCAGTGTGGTAGGGGTAGAAATCTCTGACTCCGGAATTGCTGAAGACTGGAGAATGCTAAAATACGAAAGCTCAATCCTGGGGGCTGCTTCTTCAGTCACATATATTTCTTAACAGTGTCTCCATTCCCACCAAAACTTTGTTTGCATTTCATCTGGGACTATCAATCCTCACTAGCACCCCCTCCAGGGGGTGCTGCTATTACCAGTCTTTGGCTTCAGCCCCCTGTTAGAGTTTCACAGATATGGATATTTCCCAAGTTTAGATTCTCCAGAATCTAGGAAGGACACTTCTCAAGTTTCCAGTAACTGGTATTTTGAATCACAGACTGCGACAGTTCTAAACACTTTGGAAATTCAAATTCATACATTAGTATTGATTTGTGTTGAAATCTTGTAATACAGGATATTTGTTGAAATTATCTCATAAAGATAATGCATTGAGAATCTGAGAATAAGTTTCTTTTTCTTAATATTATAGTCATTTATTTTTAGTTTATTTTAATTTTATTGTACTTCTATTATTATTGAGGTAAATTGGTTTACAACACTCTCAATGTTTTACAAGAACAGATTCATAATCCTTCAAATATATAATACACCATGCCCACCACCAGTAATAATTACCCTCCACCACAGTCCATTGGGTCATATCTACCTTTTTTTGCCCCCTTTCCTCTTCCCTCTATTCTATTGTGAGAATCCAAAGGATTTCTTTTTGTTTTGTTTTATCTGTTCATTTGTTTTGTTTCTTTATATAACACATATGAGTAAAATCATCCAGTATTTGTCTTTCTCCTTCTGATTTATTTCACTTCCTATCTCAAGTTCTATCCATGTTGTTGTAAATAAGAATATTTTTTCATAGTTTAGTGAACATAATTTTGTTATTTCTCCATTTACATCTTATTTTTTCCAAAGCAATTATGCATTTTACTTTCATAACATCTCAGCATATTTATCATCTCTATCTGTTGGCCAATTGATCTATCTATCTTTAAGAATTTCCTAATTTGCTTGCAGACTATAAGAGAAAAAAACAAATTGACTCTTGATGCTTGAATGTGTTTGTTTCTATGGATTTAAAGAAGTAAAACAGAAGTTTAAATTATAGTATATAGAATTAGAATAGAATCTCATGTATAAATGAGTTTTCACAATGGACTATAAGTCATATTAAATATAAAAATCAGTTATGCTAAACTGATGCACTTTATTATTATTTTTAAAAATAGGTTGACACATTCGTTTTTTTTAAGATGTATTTTTTTTTATTTTTGCATACAAGCTGGGGTGCAGGCCAGAGGTGTGAGCCAGTGAGAGGGTTCACCAGAGACAGAGTGGGGAGCTGAACAGGCAGATCGACCGAAATACCCTGCTGAGGGGCTCAGCTGGAGAGGCAGGAGAGATCTGCCCTGCCATGTGGGATTCTCCCCAGCTGGGCATCGTGCCTCAGCCGCCGACAGCTCCACAGCACTGCACTAACCCGTTGTGCCATTAGGGAGACCCATAAACTGATGCATTTTAAATAGCTTATATTTTAAAAATACTACCTATTGTTCTAAATTCAAATTATATAACCAGACTGATTGATCACAATGAGTGACACGTAACTAGCATGTGGATAGTGAATTTCTTTATTTTATTTTTAAGATTTATTTTTTTTATGCATACAAGAGTTGGGGTGTAGGCCAGAGGTGTGTGTGGGGGGAAGAGGATTCACCAGGGACAGAGTGGGGAGCAGAAAAGGCGGATTGGCTGAAATACACTGCAAGGGGAGTAGCGGGCAAAGCAGGAGAGGTCTGTTGTGCCATGTGGGTTACTCCCTGGCTGGGGATTAAATTCACTCTGCAGTGGCTGCTGATAGCTTCATAGTGCTGAGACTTAAGCTGTTGTGCCACCAGAGAGGCCCTATGTTTTGTTTTCATATATAATTACCGAGGTGTCTTTCAGGAAAATTACAACAAGTTCTGCCTGCTATTTTGTATCCCCATGGTAGCTTTCATCTAAAAGTATTTCATCAAAGAATATCACTATTTCTAATCATCTTGATTCTCCTTTACCAAAAAAAGTACAGATTTTAAAATGCAAGAGATTTTTTTTTAATTGAGAATTACTGAGTATATTTACATTGACTGATCCATAATCAATTTTTTTAACCAGCTCAAATATGCTTGGGTTTATCTGAAAACAATCAAAGCACTGGGATCTTAGTGGTAGAAAAAGCATGTGTTTTAGTTAACAAGTATGGTGAATTCAGTTTCTGTGGGTGTGTTTTGTTGTACTCAATAAATAATTGAAAGTACATTTGTGCCCTACGGTAGCATGCAAAAAGTTAACACACCTTAAAGTGAAAAATAAAGATTAGAACTCTCCGAGGCTTTTATTTAAATGATTCCAATAAAAATTAATTTCAGTAGTAAAACAATGATTTTTACAAATTAAAAAAAAAAGTCTAGGAAATAAAATATCTATCAATTTTTACCAAAATAATTATATTTGGAAATGGGATAAATTTCATGTTAAGCTTATAGAGCAGACAAAAACAGAATTGAGAAACAGAACAATGATTGCCATGATTTGGGAGTAAAGTTAGCAACTGACTACAAAAAGAAATTAAGTAGAAAATGGAACTGCTCTGCATTATGATTATGAAGGAGGATATGCCGTTTTATATATTTGTGAAATCCTATAGAATCTTATGTTCCAAGTGGTAAACTTTACTGGTTATAAATTTAAATAAGTATGTATGAGAAGTTTCTTAAAATTAGAAATGTTAATGTTCTACTCCCATGTTTAATAGTCAATCTATTTTTCATTCTTTTTTTAATATTTATTTATTTATGCATACAAACTGGGGTGAAGGCCAAAGGTGTGGGGCAGTAAGAGGGCTCACCAGAGAAAGAGTGTGAGTAGAACAGGTAGATCAACTGAAAAACACTGGGAGCAGCGGGGGAGGCAGGAGAGGTCTGGTACACCATGTGGGAATCTCCCCAGCAGGGCATCAAACTTGTGTGGCAGCTCTAGACAGCTCCACAGTGCTGCTCCCAAACTGTTGCACCACGAGGGAGGCCCTATTTTCCTCTCTTTATCAATTTTTCCACTCTTGACCTAGGGGTGCCACACCTTAATTTCCAGTAGTGATAGAAAAGCATCTGTAAGAATGTGAACCAAATAAAAACTAAACTAATAATTAAAATATCTCTCTAATCTTTCTCTTTGTGCGCCTGTATTAAAATCTTTTCAATATAACATAGCAAAAAAAACAGCCATTTTAAATACGGACAAATTTAATAATTATTTACTGTTCTTTATAAAATCCCAAAAGTTAACAACTTCAGTATATTATATCACTAGTTAAACCTTATATAAAAACAAGCATTTTCAGACATTCACATAACTTTGAGTATAAAGTGGCACAATCATGCTGGAAAACACTTTGATATTTTAATATTAAAGTTAAATACATATCTAGTTATATGATCTAGCAATTTTATCCCTAAAATTTACCTGAGAAATACAATTATATGACCACCCTGAAATATGTACTCTAGTATTCATAGAATCTTTATCTATAATAAAGAACAATCCAAATGTCCATTGGTAGGTGATTAAATAAGCAAATTGCGGACTGTTTATGTAATGAAGTACCACCAAATAATAAAAAGAACAAATTATCGACCTATGCTTCTCTTATGATGAATTGTAAAACCATTGAGTTGAATGAAAGATTCCAGAAACAAAAGAATACTGCTAATATGAATGTCTAGGACGTGCAAACTAACCTATGGTGACACAAAGCAGGTAACTAGTGGTCTAGGGACGGGGAGTGGGGATATTGGTATTAAATGGGCAGAGTCTTTTCAGGGACAACAACAAAAATATTCTAAATATTGATTTGAGTAGGGATTTTAACAGTATATAAATTTGTCAACGTTCACTTAACAGCATGTTTTAAACAGGGTCATTTTTGTGTATGTAAACTGTATGTCAAAAAATAATTTAAAATATTTAAATTACATCTTGCAATTAGATCTTAGATCCTTAGTTCCACTTTAATAACTGACCAGAACTCTAAAATTTTCAAGGCTATGAAAGATGGGAGAACTGACAAACTGTCATATATTAAAGACACTAGTATGGCAAATAAAAGCAATGTGGGATTCTGAATTGGATCCTGGAATAGGAAAGAGATGTTGATGGAAAACCTGGTGAAATCTGAAATCTGAAGTAGTGTTATACTTCAGTAAATAGTATTGTGCCATGTTTAATCTTCTAATCTGGATAAATCTTCAGTGGTTTTGATGCTAATATAAAGACAAACAGAATTATTTGCATGGTTTTGCAGCTCCTCTGAAAGACAATTGCTGTATTATACTTATTGTTAAAAACTGTCAAATATAGATAAAACAATGTGTCCAAAATATAGAAAATTACATCCTCAGCAAACCTTCGCTGAATCGGTTTGTCTTTAAATAATTAATAAATTAAAATTCTATGTTGAATTATTCATCCTGTGTTAATCCCAGAGCTAATTTCCCAGGGAAAGGAAATAAAGCATCCGGCATTAAAAGAATATTCTAAAATAGTCCATTCATTCAAAAGTTTATCTAGCAATAACTACAAAAAATACCATGTGAAAATTTGCATAGAAGATTTAACTTAAATATCAGCGAATACAATAAGATTTAGAGGTTCCAAAAATATTATTCAAAAGTGCTCATAAAAAGGTTTTTTAATTTAATATTTTATGTGTTGCTGTAGAAAAATTGGCTTTAAAATTATGAAAAAATATGTATTTTTTAATTAATGTTTTAACCCAAACATATGTTTTACCTTGTACACAATGAAAGGACATTCAATCACTATTTTCACTAGTTTATTCCACAAGTTTGCACATCCTAGGAATTAATTTTTAGCAATACTATGCCATTTTAGTTAGAAAACATCAAATTAATGGACAATAAAAATAGCTACAACTGTAGAAGGAAAAAAGCTTGTGTTTTATTAGCTTTTCTTTATCAATAAGTTTAAAAGGATAATAAGTTCAATTGCTCCTTTAGTGTTTTATGTTTCTGGTAAGTTTATTTTTTTTAATATAATTTATACCTGGAGCTTATTTTTCAACCCAATCTGATCATATCTGCTTTTGGTTGGGGATTTCAAACAAATTATATTGAATATAATGTTATATTTCCTTCAACCAAGAAAACATTTACACTGTCATTCCTTCTTTTGCCATTATCTGTAGTTTATAACCACTTCTTGAGTGTCAAGTTCCTCTCTGGTAAATCATGAATTAAAAAATAAAAGATAGAAAATGAACTGCATTTTATATCTATGCATTAGATATTATGAAACTTTACATAATCTGCCTAGAGTTGTACCCCTTTATTTCTCCAAAAACAAAGTTTTAATTGCAGTGTTTTGTTGCATTGCTTATTTTATTATGAAACAAAAGAAATAATGTTTACTGTTATGTACCTTTTGAAAGGTTGAAAGATTTTAAAGAAAGTAAGAGGATGCAGTTGCGTTGCTTTATAATGATGTTCTTCACTTAAATATCTTTGTAACTTTCTTTGACTACTTTGAAGTGAATATCTGGAAAATTGGAATTTCCCACTTTCCTGAAGCAGGCAATAATTACGAATTATTGATTTTTCCTCAATCTACTAATTCCCTGGCTTAGTGCAATATAGGTGATTGAATATTACAAAAATCTCTCTATTTTAAAAGTTTTTTTTTTTTTAGAAATTACAAATATTGCCAGCCTCTTTTTTATTTGAAGTAACATTGAAATATAACATTATATACATTTCAGGTGTGAATCACTGAAAAGCAACGTGTGCATAAATACCTTACGTTCACCGCTAAAACTCAATTCTATCCTTAACCACATAATTGTGCACTTCATATTTGTCCCCCTCTTCTCTTTTTCTCTTCCCTTTGGTAATCACTAATTGAAGAATCTTTGTTTTTTTTTTTTTAATTTTAACTAAATTTTACTGAAAAAATATCCTTTGTGAACATAAAGTGAGGGTGAAAACTTGTCTTTTATGCTGTGATTAAAGGAAGGGGATTAATACTTATTTCTCTGTTTTATGCTTTTGTACCAAGACTGCATTGTTCTTAAAAAAATGTACATAGTCTTCAGAAAGTATTCAACTTTATCAGAAATAGTTAATATTTTTAAAATTTGTATAAAACAGGAATCATAATATGAAGGTCTTCATCAACACACAAAGTGTATCTTTGAAATCTGATCAGAAATGTTACTGTAATAAAAATAAGTAGAGTCTACTCTCGAAACAATTTGATATGGAGAATTGATTCATAGTCTCATTTCCTTAGTAGATATTTTATGATTTGTTGACTTCAAGGTAAATCACTGAATCTAGTCTCTTCTAAAATGAATAGAGACACTGAAAATTCTTGAGATTTTTAGATACATTGCTCCACTGCCTCAGATATTAAAGGCAGACAATTATGTGAATTTCCCAAAGCTCAAAAACAGTGACTAACTGATGTGTCATGTGCCAAAATTATGTTTATTTCTTCCCAAATGCTAATCTGTAGGGCTTGTAAATGATGAAGATGCATTTATGATCATTCTCTTATTATATAATAAACCACTTCAATAATACAAGTCTTTGCAAATTTGATGTCACTTTCTAGCTTAGTGCATTGTATGTGACTGTTATAAAAAAAAAAATCTCCGTATTTTAAAAGGTTTCTCCAGGAACTTCAAATATTGCAATTTTTTATTTTGAAATAATACTGCATTATAACATTATAAAATTTCAGGTGTGAAACGTAAAATTTGGGAATTTTGTTTTCTGTCCATGAAGATTTTATATAGTATTGACTGTAATTGAAATTCAAAGTTAAAATGTATGTGATTTTCTGTTGTGGGGATTTAACATGGTCTTTTCCCTATGGAAAACAGTATGGATGTTTCTCAAAAGATTAAAAATATATCTATCATATAAACCAGCAATTCTACTCCTAAGTATCTACCTAAAGATCACAAATACACTAATTTGTAGGGAAACTTGCACTTCCATGTTCATTGCACCATTATTTACAATAGTCAAACTATGGAAATGACTTAAATTCCCCAAACCAGATGAATGGATCAAGAAGATGTGGGTATAGGGCCTCCCCGGTGGCACAGTTGTTAGGCGCTGTGCTGTGATGCTGTCGGCAGCGGCGATGCGAGTTGACGCTCAGCTGGGGAGAGTCCCACATGGTGTGGCAGACCTCTCCTGCCTCGCCTGCTGCTCTCCTCAGCGCTGTGTTTCCTCCTATCTGCCTCTGCTGCTCCCCACTCTGTCTCTGGTGAACCCTTTCGCCACCCCACACCTCTGGTCTGTACCCCAACTTGTATGCATTAATAATAAAAAAATAAATCTTTAAAAAAAAGAAGAAGAAGAAGATGTGGGTATATACGCAGAATGGAATATTATTCTGTGATCAAAAATTATAAACTCAGATCATTTGCAGAAACATGGGTGGAGTTGGAAGAGATTATGCTAAGTGAGATAGTCAGAAGGAGACAGACGAATACCAGATGATATCACTTATATATGGAATATAGAGAAACCAGACAAAAGATCATATAAAACCAAACTCAAAAACTAACCCCTGAAAACTAAAAAAATGAAACATTCAGTGGGGAAAGGGAAAGAGAGGAGAGAGCACAGAGTGAGAAGGGACCACAATGGTGGTGAACTCTGGGTGCTTGTGTGGTAGGAGCACTATGGTAACAAGAGGGATTACAATGGACTATGTTATTCCCCCAGAAGAAGGGATCCTATACTTCCAAAATACAAACAGCAATGTAAACCAATGTTACCTCTATTTAAAAAAAAATATATTAAAGTGCTTTTGAAATTAGAATCTGCTGGAAAGAGGAGGCCACTGCTGCCATAGGGCATGTTCAGATTTGAAGGCCAGACCCAGTGGAAGCTGCAGAGAGAGCTCTGCTATGCCTATAGTCTGAGGGTCAGCCCCTACCTATAGCAGCACTGGCCTGGGCTACAGTGTGGCAATCCCAGCCAGTGGCAAAGGGAACTGCCTGCCCAAACTCACTGTAATTTGGGTCTAGACAGTCAGTCAGGGTATAATTTTTAAATAGTAGGCTGGAACTATAAATGGAACAGTCAGACTTGAAAGTTGAGGACCCTAAAGGGGATATAGGCTTATGTTCCAGAGGGCAAGAGACATAGTCATCAGGAAGATTCATGGGGACACAGACCTTTGCAGACAGACTCATTGGGGAGATTAATCAGGATACAGACCTCCATAGAAAGACCCAACTTATCTCTACTTCAAAATGTCGGCTAATTGCTATTCCTGTGCACAGTGTGTCTTAAAGAGCTGTCTGATGCCAACACTCTCTTTTTTTTTAATTTATTTATTTATGCATTCAAGCTGGGGTACAGGACAGAGGTGTGGGGCGGTGAGAGGGTTCACCAGAGATAGAGCGGGGAGCAGCACAGGCAGAGCAATGGAAATACACTGCTGAGGGGAGCAGTGGGCAAGGCAGGAGAGGTCTGCCGCACCATGTGGGAATCTCCCTGGCCAGGTGTCGAACTCATGTCGCTGCTGCCGACAGCTCCACAGCGCAGCGCTTAACCGCTGCACCATCAGGGAGGCCCTGATGCCAACACTCTGTAAGGGCTATAGCACTGGTGCCTCTGGCACCACCATCTGCTGATCAATGCTGATCAGCAGTACTAAGCTGTGACAGGCACTGCTGACATGTGTCTGGTCATCTCTAGGAGTTCTCCACCACTGATGATCCATTAACACTGCCTCTTGGTGCTGTTGTCCCGGTGCTATTTGGCCCAGCATCTGACATTGCCATGCTCGGCCTCAAGGTGCTGCTCAATGCTGTGGTGCCACCTCAGCAGCACCACCTATGATCACCTCCCGCTGCCATCATGTGTTTGATACAGGTCTGCTCACATTTGCAATACCTCACTCAGGCTCAGGGTGCAATATTAAAGGGAGTTATTACCAAAAGGGTAGTTAGGGAAAAAGAAAGAGTTTTTAAGACCACAAATGGGTGGTTGTCCTACCCCAGATCGTGTCCACAGTGTCTAGTAGTCTAATTCAAAGACTGCTCACAAATGCTGTCCCTTTGATGAGAGCCTGAAGCTGGTGACACACTGGAGGGCCAGGATCCAACTCATAGTGGCAGCTGGAGGCGATCATAGGTGGTATTGTTGTGGTGGCATCAGAGCAGCCAGCAATACCTACCTGAAGGCTAAACGGGGCAGTGCCACATGCTGGACCAGACAGTGCTAGAGGCAACAGTACCAGGAGTTTGTGGCAGAGGATCAGAAGTGGTGGACAGATCTTAGAGGTAGCCAGACACATGTCAGTGGTGCTGGTCACAAGTCAGCAGAGCTGATGGTGCCAGAGAACAGGTGTTAGCCCTTTGAGAGCTGTGGACATAAGCCAACAGCAGATAGCCCTTTTAGAGACAGTAGGCATAGGCCAATGGTGCCATCTTGCAGGTAATGGCAGAGGCAAGGTTGGATGCAGGAGTAGTGGTCAGGTTGGAGTTTGAAGCAGCGATCAGATGAAAAGGTTTCAGAGGTCTTTGGAGGTCAATGAAGTTCTCTCCAAGATAAGGCCCCAATTAGTCTGAATCTCTAACCCTCTGGAACATCAGCTTATACTCCCTGCCCTTCAAGCCCAATTAGTCTGTTTGCAATCCCAGCTCTTGTGATTGGTTCCAGTCAAGCTCCAATCATATTGGTCTGTTTACAGTTCTGAATAGTGTCAAAAGTAAAACCCCAGCCTGCCTGTCCAGACCTGCCTACACAAAGGATGGGCTGTCTAATCAACAGGGGTTTCAAGGAAGCAGCTCAGCCAGGCCCAGTGCTCATCCAAGCAGCCCAGAACCAGGCTGATGCCCCCAAAGCTTGGGGCTGGCACACAGGCTGCAGAACCACAGGCCCTCAAACCTGGTCATTCCTTTCAATAGCAGCAGGTGCTAGTTCACTGTTTCATTACATATTAAATATCTCCCCAAAGTGAATAATTTAATTTCTTTCTCATTCTATTTAAAATTCTACCAATAATACAAATGAAGGAACCAGAGAAGTCCTCAGATACATCATACAATTTTATATAAATCCTAAAATTATTTTATAAATAAAATGAAATAAAAATCACCATCCCTGAAGATAAAAACTATTTTGAATATAATCAAAATTAGATCAAAATCCTTATTTCCCCAGCCTCCATATGTGAGTTAGTGGAGATATTTCAGCCAAGAACATGTCATCATTTAGCTACATTATCTGATTTAAAGCATGTTATCTATATTTAACCTGTCCAAAATCATTGAAGACCAACCCCAAAAGATCATTACAAAATGATTTCTAAATGTCTGTTACCAGGTTGTATTCACACTTTGTGCTTTAAAATACTTAATAATACTTTGCATCATTATGCAGCTCATTCATAGAGGTTATGTTATTTAAGTACTAGAGTAAAAATAATGTTGCTTTGTTCTATTGGCTTTCTTAGTTTTAGAGGTGAAATCAATGATCAAAAGGCTTTATAAGATAGATATAAAGGTAAAACAAAGGTCAGCAAACTTATTCTGTAAAGTGTCAAAAGTAACTTTCTTATACAAAATAAGTTGTAAACTGTACTCCTTTATTTCTCCATCCTTTAATTCTTACCCCTCACTCTTGATTTCTTGTTGATCAACAAATCTAGGGATTTTACCTTTTGAATATTAGGCCATCCACTTCAAGGTTCTTGGAATTAAGACATATCCTCATAGGAGCTGCAGCTTGATTTTTAACTCATATCTTTTGAGCTTAGAGTCCCCTTCTAATTCCCTACAAATGCAGCTCTGTGGATAAAAGATATTGGTGACATTTTCTCTTGACTTCCCATGCACTTTGTTGAAGGAGTATTTTTGTTTATTTGCTTTTTCAAAATTATTATAAATGCCAAGTTCCCTGCAATGAAAGCACATTTATCACCAAATCAATGAAAAATATATTTCATTTATTACATCTGAATTATTGCAGAAAATGCATCTTTCTCTATAACTATTTATTTATTTGTCCTGTTTAGTATATTTATTTTATTGTGAAATAATTGATTATAAGATTATATTAACTTTAGATATGTAATATAATGATTCATTGTGCATATGTATTGTAAATAATCATAATAAGTTTGGCGTGTTCATTTATCTTATATATTTGTTTGTTTTATTTATTTATTTAGAAGATTCTTTGAAGGATACTCAGTCCCTGGGACCCTTCATAACATTCATTTATTCCTTGGGAAAATTCACAATCTTTGCCACTGCAAGCTGTGGAAGTGAAATGTGTACTTCTCCCATTGTCATACTCTTTTTTAGGCTGCCATAACAAAACTGTTTCAAGCAGCCCAAAAGAGTCACACAAAGCAACTTGAACTACAAGTATGCATGCCTAGGTCTCCGAAGAAGGCCTTTGTCCTCTGCTGACAGTAATAAAGAACAGATTTGTTAGAGGTTCAGAGAAAAACAATTCTGTTTGCACTTACCTTTATTTGGATAAGGGCATAAGAAAAAGAAACAAGATAAAACACCAATCCCATTGCCTAGAACACACTCTACTCCTAAAACTTGCCTTCAAAGATATCTCTGTGCTATAAGCTTTAGCTTCTCTAATACTGATTGTATATGGGGTTTTATGATCAGTATCTATCTTACTATATTTTAGCAAATCCCATAGAAATCCCATGATCTTTAGAAATGTGTCTCCTTTTTTCTTGATTTTTATTTTTTTTTTTAATTCAGGTAATGTTGGTTTATAATACGGTATATTCTTTAGGAGAATATGTATTTCATCCCACCATACCCACCACCAAAGTATCCATAGTCCTTAACATAGAAAATGGGCCCCCCTCTTGGCGCTTACCCCACCCAATCTCGTCCTCCCCCTCTAATAACTTCAATTGGACAAGAGTATTTTCACTTACCATATAATTGCTATGTCTTAGATAGGATTTATGATTTCAGTTGTGTTCAAGTTCAAATATTTGTAGAAGGGTATTTATGAGTCCTCAGTAGCCAGATATTTGACCACACTGACTATTGATCTGCTGTCTTTCAGTTCTAAATCCAACATCTAGATTGTACTTTGTTAGCTGGAATTTGTACTTTGCAAACTATATTACTCTTCAGACAGATAACTACTTTAGGTTATGATAGTAGAGGGAGTTAGAGGGAAATGAGAAAGCAGTAGCAACAATTGGTTGCATCTTCTATCTTATTCCAAACTCTTACAAACAGCCACATTGTATACAAAACACCAGAACAAACAGTTGGCAATATCTTTCCTTAAAGGTCTGATTTCTAACTCCATTGGGTTTTTCCCCCCAAAAGTCCCAGATCTTGATAATCCCAATCTACTCACTGCAGTAACAGCTGCTTCCTGCTATTATAACCACAGAATTGTTTTATATTCTTTCAACAGTCTGTACTTTTTTTTCTGTAGTCTTTTCTATCAAATTTTTTCTCTAAATGCCCTGTGTGGTTTTTATATTTCTGTCAGAACCCCAGGTAAAAACAAGGTTAGATTCTAGCTAAATTGAAGTTGTATAGAGATTACTAATGGGAAATGCTAAAAGTGTAGTAATTTTTTAGTAAGAACAGTGGGAAGCATAGAATAATAACCATAGTTTCATGGGACATTGGAATTATATCGTTGATTGTCTACTGATGACCAACATTGTGCTAAGAACATTTTTAATTAAATCGTCAGAAAGTGCTACAAGGTTAGATCATTATCTGCCTTCCACAGGTAAAGAAACAGAATCAGATAGTTAAATGACTTTTACAGAGTCATAAAGCAAGTAAGTGGTAGGGTTAATATTGAATCTCAGTTACATTGGATTCCAAATCATGCCATAATATCTCTCAATGATGATAACATTAGTTCTAAGTTTGCCTATTAATAGGCACATAGCTAAATAGGAATGAATGGAAGAATAAAGAGAAATATTTATTAAAAGGTTGAATTTTTGATAGTAGGAATATAAGGTAGCAGTTTGATGAAAGCAAGAAATTTTTCAGTTGGAGAGAGAGAATAGAAGTTTGAAAATACAAAGACATCACTTGAGATCAAAAGGACATGTCCTGTTTGGAGAGTTTATTTGAGTTGATTTCAAAAAGGAATTTTGACTTTAATACTGACTGCCTCAGGAAAATTCACTTCAAATCATTTATTCATTTTCTGCTAACAAAGATTGTGAAGTGGAAAGAGTTAATCTCATTTCACAGGATTTCTTCAGTTACTTACAGGACAGACTTTGTTTTTGGTCAAAGGAGCCCTAGTAAGCAAAGAAAGACAGGAATCCCAATCTGGGATTGAGGACTTGGAACCCAGAGGAAGAATGGAGTATTAGTTGTGGTGACAAGAGTGAAAGAACCAGCGGGGAACTGTTGAGAACAATTATGGTTCTGGACACATCAATGCAGGATCATTGAAAAGGAAATGGATCAGGGTGTTTTTCTTAATTGTAATAGTACTGGGAGGCAGCATGTGTGGCATTTAAGTACTTGGTAGGTCTGATGGCTGGTATGGAACACAAGACTGTTTATAAAGTGAATTATTCCACAGTCCAAATAAAGTCTATTTTACCATCACATACTCTGCATTATGACCATATTCGATGTCTCTTCTAAGTGCATTGTGGTCTCACCTTTAAGCACTCTTAAGCAGAATCTTACAACCAAATCCTCCATCTGATAAACATTTATTCATCCTCAAATGTCAATTCAAATTTTATTTGCTTGATGAAACTGTCTTAGGAATTATCAGGAAAAGTTTGTTTCTCTGTGTTACCTTGGAAGTGTATTCAAATAAATTTTGTTTATTCTGCTTAGTGTGTTGACCATAGTTTATTATCACCACAATCAAGTAGTCTCCCAAAATTCCATCTATTGACAGGAAATTGTGATCTTCATTTTCTAAATCTATATAAAATGTTTTGCAGAAGATAGTTGCAAACTATGATAGAATTCTTCCCTTACCAATAAATATTTTTTATAAAATAAAATTTGTTAATCAATTAAGTACACAAATATAATTTAGTTATCAGATTAAAATTAACAAACTATTCTACTACCAATTAAATATAAAGTAAAATACACAAGGCAATGAATAATCAGAAAAAAAAGTACTCTAAATGTCAGTATTTAAAATTTTAAAACATAGCTGGCTAAAGAAGCACCATATATTAATGACTTCTAGTAAATTAAGCAATTTGGGTATTCAACCATGCTGTTCAATTACCTGTGTACTTAAATGTTGCCAATTACCTACCGCTCTCCTTTATATAAAAAATATGGCTATAAGTCAGTAAAGCAATACTCCTTATGGACAAGGAAAATGAGCAGTTAACTAGTGAAGAATAAAAGACTATTTCCTTTTAGATATCAAAATGGCATTCAATAGCGCCTAGAGAATGGGCTGAGATATAAATAAATTTAGGTAAAAATGTTCTTGAACTAATGACTTCTACACCTTAACACCAAAAATTATTATTTTGGCAGAGGGTGGACAGAAAAGGAAACTAAAATATAGTTAACTAAAGTACTTTATTTGTATGACTTTTGCTAACTGATTGATACTATAATTAGTGATAAAACAGGAATACTGGTGTTCTGGTTTTTCCAGGTAACTAGTGTATTTGAACTATGAGATTCATTCAGTGATTGCCACTCATTTAATCATTCTTTGGTTTTAAATACGTTGGTCCTCTTCACAAGTCTTAAAATATGACTGTCTTTAAAAGTTCAAGATGTGCAATCAGTCAAACATAAGGAGGTTTAATAAGTAAACTTTTTAGGCCTTCCTGGTGGTTGTAGGGGTTAAGTCTCAGCATTATGAAGCTAACAGCAGCCACCAGAGAGTTAACCCATTTGGTGCAGCAGACCTTTCCTGTCTCTCCAGCTGCTCCCCTCAGCAGTGCATTTCTGTCAATCTGCCTTTTCTTTCTTTTTTTTTTAAGATTTTATTTATTTAAGCATACAAGCTGGGGTACAGGCCAGAGGCATGGGGCAGCGAGAGGGTTCACCAGAGACAGAGTGGGGAGCAGAACAGACAAATCGACGGAAATACACTGCTGAGGGGTGCAGCGGGCAAGACAGGAGAAGTCTGCTGCACCATGTGGGAATCTCCCCAGCTGGGCTTCAAACTCGTGTTGCCACTGCCAACAGCTCTACAGTGCAGCACTTAACCTCTGTGCCACAATGGGGGCCCCAATCTGCCTTTTCTGCTTCTTACTCTGTCTTTGGTGAATCCTCTCACCCCAATCCACCCAGCCCCCACACCTCTGGCCCATACCCCAGTTCTTGTATGAATAAATAAATAAATCTTTGAAAAAATAAAAAAATAAACTTTTGTTTGAAATTATAAGTATAAAAAAAAAGCTTTATACCACCGGCTGTCCCTACCAACTCCTGTAATCCTAAATCTTTTGGTTTCTGACTAGGTAGTTGGGAGATTTGAGGTATTAAATGTGTTCTTTTCATGATAGTGATTTATTAGTGAAGAGATAGAGATTCATTCTGAAAACCAGGTATTTCCTGATGTTAGGCTAGAACTGTGAGGGTCTCAAATGCAATTAAATTCTCCTCTGTCACACTTAAGTAACATACCAGCCATTCGTCAATCTTTCACTGAGCGTATAAAAAGCTTAAGAGCCAGATCCTGCCACAAAGGAGAAGCTTGGTAGTACAAAGGGAGGCATAAAAAAGGTAGAAGCCCACAATTTGGCTGAAGACAATGATTTGTAGATTATTTAACCTCTCCAAGGATGTTTGTTTCATTATCTAAGCCAGAGAATATTAACATGAATTTTACAGGGTGAGTTTTGAGGTCAAAAGATCATAGATAGTTTTACTATTTAAATATATGTTGTGCATATACCATTTCCAGACTTCTGTGGAGTAAAATATAGCCACCAGCAATGTTAATCAGAAATATTATCTGTGATTTATGGAAACTATGGAGTCTACTACCAAAGAGTAGACTCATCCTTTCTTTCTCACTTCTGACTGACTTGAAAGCAATCATATTGGAATTGGTAAAGCAGCCATCTTGGATCATAAAAAACCTTATGAATGATTATAGAGCATCAATATAGAAGGAATCTAGTTTTGTATGATAACGATGTTTTATACCCTACTACTGTACTCTTTCAATGTGCAAGATATAAAGATTTCTGTCCTTATTTTTCATGCTTTTATTTTGCTCCTATAAATTTAGCATAACCTGGTACATGCAGATCCAAATTAAAACTCCTATAACCTCAAGATGATGATTTTTAAAACAACGTAAGTTGAAAGAAAAGGAGATCAGATAAAGTGCTCCTATTATTCTCACAAATATTCTAGATATACAAATCAGAAAAAGTGGCAATGGAATTAGAAACCACATTGTTAAATGAAAAAAAAATGTTGCATAGGTAGAATAGGCAGAATAAACAGGTAATTAATAGTTCCTTAAAATGGCCAGGATAATGACATGGAGTAAACTTGTCACAAAGAGTTTACTCAGAGTATTAGGAATGTATGGTTAAATGCATCATATTAGGCAATTTACAGTACTAAAATTGTTATAGAGGAAAACAGTATATGATTTTAAACAGGCATTTGATATGTTGGCTCAGTAGCTCAGTAAAAATGTGAAGAAAATATTATAGTTTTATACTACCACAGTTTGTAATTTATTTTTTATAGTTATTCATTTATTCATTCAAAAGTATTTCCTAAGCATATATTTTATGCCAGATATCATTTCAGGCCTTTTAGAAACAGCAGTGTCAATAAGGCTCATTATAGGCCAAACTCAAAAATTACAGAAACAAGAGTTGTCTAGGGTGTGGTGAGAAAGGAATCTTTGTACCTTGTTTGTGGGACTGTAGCTTGATCAAGTTCTTATGGGGAAAAGTATGGAAGTTTCTCAAAATATTAAAAATAAGTCTATCGGGGCCTCCCCGGTGGCGCAGCGGTTGAGCGCTGCGCTGTAGAGCTGTCGGCAGCAGCAACGATGCGAGTTTGACACCCAGCCGGGGAGAATCCCACATGGTGTGGCAGACCTCCTGCCTCGCCCGCTGCTCCCCTCAGCAGTGTATTTCTGATCTGCCTGTTCTGCTCCCCACTCTGTCTCTGGTGAACCCTCTCGCCGCCCCACGCCTCTGGCCTGTACCCCAGCTTGTATACATAAATAAATAAAAAAAAATAATAATAAAAAAAATAAATAAATAAGTCTATCATGTGATTCAGCAATTCCACTCCTAAGTATGTACCAGAAGAATGCAAAAACACCAATTTGAAGGGAAATATGTACTCCTATGTTTGTTGAAGCACTACTTACAGCAGCCAAGTTATGGAATCAATCTCAGTTCCCAGGAACAATTTAAGATATGACATGAAAGGAAAATGGAATACAACTCAGAAACATTGCCAATTACATTAGCATGGATGGATCTGGAGGTGATTATGCTAAACAAAGTCAGTCAAAAGAGAAAGTCAAGCATGGGATAATTTAACCATATGTGCAATATAAAGAAACACTACAAAGGAATGGACAAAGCTAAACCAAAACAAACTCTAGAAATCTGACTATAGAGTAGAGGCTATTGAAAATGTTACTAAGCTATATGTCATGTAGTGTTTTATATAGTGAAGGAACAGATAAACAGCTGGGATTACATCAAACTAAAAAGCTTCTATACAGAAAAAAAAAAAAAAAAACATTAACCAAAACAAATAGATAGCCCACTGACTGGGAGAAAATATTTGTACTCCATACAACAGACAAGGGACTGATCACAAAAATCTACAAAGAACTCGCACAACTCAACTAAAACAAAGCAAAAAATCCAGTCAAGAAATGAGTAGAAGAACTTAAAAGACACTTCTCCAAAGAAGGAATGCAAATGGCAAATAGGCATATGAGAAAATGTTCACTATCCCTCATAATCAGATAAATGCAAATAAAAACCACAATGCTATACCACCTTACACCAACAAGAATGGCACACATTAAAAAAAAAAGAAAACAACAAATGTTGGTGAGGATGTGGAGAAAAAGGAACTCTCCTACACTGTTGGTGGGAATGCAAACTGGTCCATTCTCTATGGAAAACTGTATGGCGGTTTCTCAAATACCTAAAAACGGAACTTCCATACAACCCAGCAATTCCACTCCTAAGAATATACCCAAAGGACACAAAAACAGTAATCCAAAAGGACACAAGCACTCCTATATTTATTGCAGCACTATTTACAATAACTAAAATATGGAAACAACCCAAATGCCCCCAAATTGATGACTGTATCAAGAAGATGTGGCACAAGTACCCAGGGGAATACTACTCAGCAATCAAAGATGATAAACTATGCAATCCACAGCAACATAGATGGAGCTAGGAGGGATCATGCTCAGCGAAATAAGCCAGAAGGAAAATGAAAAATATCAAATGGTATCACTTATAGGAGTAATATAAGAGAGCCAAATGAGAAATCAGAAGGAGAAAATAGCATACAAATCAAAAACAAAAACAAAACTAGCAGACAACCACAAATAAGAGATATTCTGCAGGGAACAGGGAAGTAAGTAGGACCAAAATGGGGATGAAAAGAGCACAGGGAACTATGGTGATGGTTCACGGGTGAATTGGTGGTTGGAAACTTATGGGGGACACATAATAATATAAAAGATATAAATTAAATAAAATTAAAGGGAAAAAAAAGAATTGAGAGTATTAGAGGGGGATGTGTGGAGCAAAGATGTGAGGGTGGTCCAGTGGATTTTGATGGAGAATCATGGGTGCTCTGGTAGTGGTGGTAGTATAATAAAATATATCTGGAAAGGTGTGACCTACACCTCTATCATATGTAATCTTGTAAACCAAGGTTATCTCAATAAAAGCAAAACACAAATATAAAAAGGAGGTTCATTTTAATAAAAAAAAACATTTAACTCTTTTATGGAATGAAGAAGATAACTTCAATTTACAGACATCTTCATTGTTATGCTAGCACATAATCACATTTATACCTTAGCATTATCTAATACTTTAGCAAAATTTAACTTTTTAATGCAACTTCATTTTTATTGTATTGTATCATGAATAAGCTAGTTGCTTAACCTTGAAAATTTCAAAATGAAACAGTAATAGAAATATAGTGTAGTACAGAAACTAAAGGCAAACAATCTTACACATTTCACTGATTTTAAGCAATAATTTCCTGAGCAAGATCTAGAGCAGCACTTTGAAATTGTAGACATTAATAAAGCCCAATTTCTTCCCCTTGCTAGCAATTTGGACAGTGTACCTGTATTATTACAAGCATAAATTTAGCAAAAGAACCATGTAAACAGCTCTATTAATATTTATTGCATTCTTTCTTTGTTTCATGAGGTTTCAGAAAAGGTCCTTATTTGGGTCATGGGAAAAATACTTAAAAGCATATATTCTTGAGATTGCTGAAAAGTAATTGATTATCCCTCAGTAAAGTGCATGTTTATATTGGTGATTTTTTACATTGCTTTTATTAATCACCTCCAACAGTCTTCATTTTTTAACTATTACAGCTATTCAGAACTCTTCAAAATGAGAATCACTTTAATACTTTGTCACTGCAATTGTGTAGCAGAAATATTAAATTATAGTTTAAGACTACCTTCTGACTAGATAAATGGTTTTGAAACAAGTCATAAACTTCAAATGACTGAACAGCTCACTTCACTAAAATATTTATGTATGGCTCTAAACATTCCATAAAAATACCAACTCTGATTCCCTGAACTCTTCTAACATTTTAAAGGTTTACATATCAGTTGCTTTGGGAAGCTTTCTGTAAACTTCTTTTATAACTACCTAGGTTGCTTATTTCACACCCGAGCCATGGGTTGTAAAGTCACTCATAGTGCTAGAACACAGTCAGCGTATTACTAATGTCCTGTTGTGGGTTTACATAATTAAGAAGAAATATTCATTGACACATCAAGACCAATAAATCGTATTTGATGATTCAGGTTGTTCACCAACCTCATTTTTGAAGAACATCAGATGAACCTGATGAGAAAGATTAATTACAATTGTAATACCTGTTTATAAGATAAATAGGTTTTTCAAGTTCTTCATTATTTTAAATTCCACAACATTCTGTAAGGTAACATTTAAAGAGAGCCACAATCAGAGTTGTATTTGACAATTTCATCTTTAAAAAATGAAAAAATAATTTCATCACAGGGTGTTTTATGTTACTTATGCAAATAACTGTGTGAGACCTGGTATTTTGTATTTAAACTATGTTTTCTGAATGTAATATTCACATTATAATGATTAGTAATATCTATCGGATATGTCCACTTAGAGTTGGAAGTTTTAAAAGAAATGTATAAAATATGAATGGGAATATCAACTTTAAAAAAAAATCTTCAAGGAACAGGATCACAACTTATAAATCATTAATTTATGTTTAGACTTGTGTAAGATTCATTTGTTTTTACATAATTTATTGAATGTGTTAGCATATAATTACTATAGAATAAATTCTATATGTTTAAAGTCTGAAAATAGATCATTAGCCTGAGTCAGCCTAAGTCATAATATTAATTACCAGATAATAGAGAAGATGAAGGGTTTTGCACTTTAATTCAAGTCCCACATTTGCAATAGCTGAATAATCCAGGGCAATTTTTCCATAGTTAGAAGTATACTTTTCCTTCTTTGAAAATATATTCCTGCCTACATCACATGAAATACATGGGAATCAAATATGGTAATTAAAATCAAAGTACATTTCAAGCGCATGGAAATATGCAAGTTATTAATACTAATATATGTTGTTATGGCAATTTTATGAATCCCTGGAGAATAATCATAAGCCAAATGTTCCAGAAGTAACAGTCAGGCTCATCTCTACTCATTGCCCTGTGAACTAAACTTCCTCTTCCATAACATCTGACCCTATTTATGTTTTGTTCACACATCCTGAGTCTGTCTTTTTTTTTATAAATATATATTTTTATTGTTATTTATGTCTTTTACATTTTGTATTCCCCTTGGGTAGCCCACCACCAATTCACCCGTGATCCATCTCCATGGTCCCTTGTGTTCTTTTCTATTCCATTTTGTGCCCTTTTCCTCCCCTCCCTCCGCCTCCCTCTCCCCCACCGCCGGCCCCCTCACCCCCCTCTGATTGTCTCTCTCCCACCCGGCCTCCCTATAGTCCTGTTATAAGTGAAACCATTTCGATATTTTTCTCTTTCTTTCTGGCTTATTTCACTGAGTATGATCCCCTCTAATTCCATCCATGTCGCTGCAAATAGATCGGAAGAGC
>PVIJ01002083.1:0-52470 GCA_004024925.1 Scalopus aquaticus
GGCAACAACAAATGCTGGAAAGGATGTGGAGAAAAAGGAACTCTTCTACACTGCTGGTGGGAATGTGAACTGGTCCAACCACTATGGAAAGCTGTATGGCGATTCCTCAAACTGCTCAACATGGAGCTTCCATACGACCCAGCAATCCCACTTTTGGGAATTTACCCAAAGGATACAAAAACACTAATCCGAAAGGATATATGCACCCGTATGTTCATTGCGGCACTGTTCACAATAGCAAAGGTATGGAAGCAACCCAGATGTCCAAAAATAGGTGATTGGATCAAGAAGATGTGGTACATATACACAATGGAATACTATTCAGCATGGAAAGAAGATAAACACATGCAATTTGCAGCGACATGGATGGAATTAGAGGGGCTCATACTCAGTGAAATAAGCCAGAGAGAAAGAGAAAAATATCGAATGGTTTCACTTATAACAGGACTATAAGGAAACCAAATAGGAGAGAGACAATCACGGGGTGGGGGGGGGGGCGGAGGCAGAGGGAGGGAAGGAAAAGGGTACAGGATGGAATAGAGAAGAGCGCAGGGGACAATGGAGATGGATCGCGGGTGAGTTGGTGGTGGGCTACCTAAGGGGAATACAAAATGTAAAAGACATAAATAACAATAAAAATATATATTAAAAAAAAAAAGAAAGGAGAAACCAATGAGATAACGTCTGTAAACCACTAGCAGGGTGATGAAGAGCAAAGCAGAGAAGTAGTCAAAAACAGACAGGAGAATTAGATTCACAAGTCAGTCACCCAATCTGGGCCAAGAGAGCAAACCAAAACCATCTCATGGAGTCCACTCCTAATTCTGTAATAAATTTGTGAAGAAATAAATAGAAACTATCACCCTCTTAAAAAAAAAAAAAGTAGGAATTTCATGGAAAGTTATTTTTATAGCCTGAGTATGTACTACTCTGCATCTTCCTGCCAATAACATGGCAAACTCATCACCAGATTGAGTTAAACTGTTCTTAAAGGGAAGCCACATATTATCTTTCATCTTAGTGTATTTTTCATTCCACAGATCTCTTATCATAGAACACAGGGAAAACACATCTCTATTAAGTCATAATCTTTGCTTCTTAGGGACAACTATTGCATTTCTGCACAGATCTCTTTCTTCCAGTCACATGACAGATGACATTATATACAATAATTCCTACACAAAATATTCATATTTGTTAGTTAAAACAAGGATAATACAATTTGCTATCATTTATATCTATAGATTTCCTACATGGAAAAATCTACTCTTAAAACTTGAAAAGCAAAAGAAAAATATTTAGAAAAATTAAAAGTACAGCTGAGTTATTTCATTCTATTCTGAAGTTTTACTCCCTCACCCTATTAAATGATTCTTTACACAATTTGGTCCTTTATTTATTCCTCCATCTAGATTTATGCTACTTCTACATTCTACCATATTGTCATTTTCCCACACTAAATACAAATTATTTTAAATAGAATTTCTGTTTATTATTGTTTTTAACAGGATTTGTTAACACATTCCACTTGAAATCTGGTCAAGGAGAAAAAAAATTGGCAGATTATTTTATTTGGGTTTTGATTTTATTTTATTGTCAATCCTAAGTCAACACCCTGTTATAATTATCAACCATAGATTTGCAATCTCTTTCTAGAGGAAATTTTTAATTAGATATTAAGTTAGTATTAGGTAGTACAGTTTTACTAGATTAAATTTGTATTTTTTACTACTGATCTGGGCTCTCTTCACTAAAGATAGCAAAGTCCTGTAGTTCTAACTCTTAGGATATAAAAAAAAAATTCCTAAAAGTGCATGGTATCCATCCATCTAAAGGAATCCTGACTAAGCCCATGTACAATGTGAGTCAACAAAACAAATGATTTGTAATTCTCTAAGGTGAGCTCCAGTTTTTACTAGAAAAGGTTTTCCTGTGTATACTTAAAGCAGGTTAAATAAACAGGTTATATGATATGTGTTTGTGTGTGCAACAAATGAAAAACACTGCTCTTTTCCATGAAAGACTAAGTTATTGGAAAGAATATTCAGTGTCTTATAATTTCTTGAATTTACCACCTCTCTCTCTCTCTCTCTCTCTCTCTCTCTCTCTCTCTCTCTCTCTCTCTATATATATATATATATATATATATATATATATATATATATATATATATATAAAGAAGACTCCACATCACAGAATCTATCTTTTCCACCTGCTTTCATGCCCTGTGATTCATCCTCCAGGCATGCTAAACTGTGAGCCTCTGCTCATGCTCCATTTTGCTTGCTTCCCTTTTCAAGTGAATTTTCAAGGATTTTTTAGATCTGTCTTTATACTATTCACCTAGGAAATTTTCCCTGGTCATCTGTGCCTGATACAGTGATATCCTTGGTGACCCCTTGATACATTCTGCTAATGTCCACTGTAACATTTAACATGTATGTTACAATTTTTACAATTTCTCATTTCTGGGTCTAAGCAAGGATTGTGTCTTATTCACTGTTATATCTGCAGTTTATTTGGTAGTCTTGGCACATAAAAAATTCTCTATTATTTATCAATAAAGAAAGAATAAGTTGTTCTTTATCAATCCCCTTTACTTGAGTTTAGTTTCTAATCATCCACAACCTTCCAGCATTATTTCTCTATTATTTATCAATAAAGAATAAGTTATTCTTTATCAACCAGTTTTATTTGAGTTTAGTTTCTAGTCATCCATAACTTTCCAGTATTATGTTGATCCTAAAACCCAGTTTCTCTGCACCAGATCAGAAATCAGTGAGACAGAAATCAAGTTTCTAGAATCTCAACCATGTTCATTGCCTTATACTCTTCAGAGACCGCTCCTTTAAGTTGATTTAACATTTGATGTATCAAAACATGTACCTCTTGGCCCTGACACAGAACTTTAGTTCTTGCATACTAGAAACTTTGCCTCTCTTCAATCTGGAATTGTCAATTGTCATTCAGACTTGTCTACTTTGAGTACTCTCAGAAACAGTACAGCACAATTCAAATCTACATCCACAACTTGGCTTTGACTGTGTTTGCCTTAGGCTTTGTGGACAGGAATTTCACAATATAAACATTCGGTATGGTTTTGTGTCTATGACACAGATGACAGCGGCTTTCTCAATTTTATTGGTTTACTTTCCATTTCTGTAATACACTGAACTTTCTTCTCATCATGATCCCTCCCCAATAATATGAGGATTAATTAATTTAATATGTTAAAGTTAGTTATTCAAGCTTAATCTTATTAAATCAGTATTTGGGCCTCCCTGCTGGCACAACGGGTTGAGAACAGCGCTGTGGAGCTGTCGGTGGCTGTGGCTGTGCGAGTTTGTTGCTGGGCCGGGAGAACTCACATGGCCAGCGGACTTCTCCTGTATCGCCTGCTGCTCCCCTCAGCAGTGTGTTTCAGTCAGTCTGCCTGTTTTACTACCCACTGTCTCTGGTGAACCCTCTCACTGCCCCACACTTCTGGTCTGCACCCCAGCTTGTATGCATAATAAATAAATCTTTAAAAAAAATTATCAGTATTTTACGTAGGAACTGGTGAACGAGTTATGGCAGGCTCCTCCTACCATTCCTCCCCACAGCAATCCCTTGGAGAAAGTAAGAGACTAGCCCCAGGTGTTCAGCTCTATGCTCATAACATTAGTTATTAATAAATACTAAATCTGCTATGTCACTTTGTCTTTGCTTTCTCCCATTACTTCTCCAATGGTATCAAGGGGGAAAACACTGGACTCACATTAAACCAATGAGGATTAGAGTGTTAAGCACAACATATGAAAATATATTTATTCTATAATTTATAGAGATACTAATATATATATGTTAAATATATATACTACATGTAACATATAGCTGATTTGTAAATTGCAACAGGCACAAAAATTTGTTAAAAATTAAGGTTCAACTATTATTCTGACTTAAATAATTCTCAGGAATAAAAGTCTGGTCTAGTATTCTAACATATTCTCCCCAATAGAAATATCCATGCTTGAAAGTAAAAATGAATATAAGTAGAAGATTTGGGAAAGAAATACTCAATAGAAGATAAACAAAGGAGAGGTAGAATATCAAGGGTTACCTGAATTTAATTAACTAGAATCCATTCGTGAAGTTGCTCAAATCTGTGTTATTCAAGAAATATTAACAAAAAGTATCTGTAACCAAACTATGTTTTTAAATTCCTTTCAACTTCTAATGTATTTGAGTAGCATATTTGAGCATCTTGCATGGACTGGTATGTGTTATCTAAAGGAAACTGATATATAAGGATTAAGAAGGCTTCTGGAAAAGAATTTAAGTATGACTTCTCTTGGGCTTCAGACATATATGGGCATGATTAAACAGTGGGGCAGTCTGACACAAGCCTATTTACAATGAAAGCAAAGGAGCAGGGTTACTTCCCAGGAGAATGAATCTTGAGAGAAGGAATTGCCTTGATGGATTTGAACAAGTAGAAAAGAAAGCTTTACCTGTTAGAAAGAATTGAATCTCCGAGAAAAATAGAGTTGCTAGTATTTGAATCTTTCCTCAGTTCCTAGATCACACCATGGTTCCAAGTTTGACTGCAAGAATGCTTTGAACACAAATTTGGTGCCTTGGACAGTCAGGTCTGCTTCTTAGAGCAAATTGTTAGGCCTGTTGGAGACAGAGGAACTGTAGCAGAGAAGGACAGTTTCTCCTGGAACTGGCAGGAATGTGGCAACTATAATCAGAGAATATGCCATTGAAGTAGACTTATGTCTGAGCATATGAGAAATTCGTTCTAGAAACTCCAAGAAATACCCCAGGGAGAAAAGACAATAGATACAAAGAGAAGTAACAAACCAGGTTGGTCTTCATACAGTACAGTATTTTCTATTTTAGTTCCCTAACAAAACACTGATTTAAAAATTATTGGAGTACAATCAGCTAGATGTACTTTTCAACAATTATATCACAGAACATCAATTTTGAGACCCACCCACAGGTAAGAGTAACTTTGCAGGAGTCAAAGAATACAGTGGAGATGGTCCAGCACATGACTGGAACAAACATACTGAGTATAGATGCACTGAAGAGTGTAATAGTATGACTTTACCTGGGTCAACCCTCCCCTCAGGTAATACAGTTCAGTGCCAAGAGTAATTTCTCAGCACATGATTTCTCCCACAGAGAAAAGTGAGAATGTAGGAGCACTCAGTTTCCCTCCCTGCATGAGATATTGCCCAAGAGGTCCATTTTCTTTCTTTCCATAACCAGAATAATCAGGGCATTAGTACCTAGAATACTGGCTAAGTGACTGGGAGAAACTGGGAACAGGACAAAGATATAGAAATTCATAAATATCAGGTTTCCTACTCAACAAAGGATCCACTGATAATTTCACTTCATGGTCTCCATCAAGAGGACTGCCCCTGGCTGTTGGGTGGGAGTTTTACCTATGGACCCTTGTAACTGGTTTCCTCACCCCCCAATTAGGCCAACTTTAACCCTATTGAAGACAAGTAGGGGGGTTTACAGATGATTTGCAATCATGTACAAACAGCTTGATTCTTTGGGACTGGACAAAGGCACAAAAACTAGACCATTCAAGGCACTACTACAGGGAAAACAAACAAGAGACTCACAACACCCAGGCTGACCTGATTTGCAGGATCAAGAGAAAGACTTATAACCTTAAGAATTTAATCTTAAGATTTCTGAAAAAGAAATATAATTCCCTTAAGGGAACAAAATGTGTAGAGTTAGTACATCCATAGAAAAGGTCAAAGAGAGCCCCAAAATCTCTAGTGGGTTTCTGAATGATGAAGGTGTTTTTCTCCTGATGCCTGTCAGTAAAGACTAGAGGAAGTGTCTCGTTCTTTAAATGCAAAGACAACAAAACAGCCCTTTAGGAACCTGAAAAATCAACTATGGCATTGCCAAAGAAAAAAGATAATTTTCAAGTAACTGATTCCAAAATGGTGGTTATCCACATATTGCTTGATGAAGAATTTGAAATAAACTTTTTAAGGTAGGTCAGTAGGACATTAGAGAACACAGGTAGACAGTTCAACAAAATAAGAAAAAGTAGACATGAACAAATGGGTAATTCAACAAAGAGAAATAATTTAAAAATAACCAAACAAATTCTGTAGCTGAAGAATACAATGAATGAAATGGAAAGTGCAACAGAGAACGTCAATACCAGACTTGATGAAGCAGAAGAAAACAATCTGTAAACCTGAATACAGGTCATTTGAAATTATCTGTCAGAGAAGTGAATGAAAAGGAGTAAAGAACTCCTTCAGGATTTCTACCATCAAGGTAATCAATATACACATCATGGAACTACCAAATGAAGACACAAAGAAAAGGGCAGAAAGCTCATTTGAAGAAATAATAGCTGAGAACTTACCAAATCTTGAAAGCAATTTGAACATCCAAATACATGAAACTCAAAGTTCCAAAACAGGTCCAACCCAAAGAGGACTTTAATGAGAAATATTACAATCAAATTGTCAAAAATCAAAGACAAGGAGAGAATTTTGAAAACAATAAGAGAGGAGAAAAATGCATACAAGGGAACACCCACAAGGCTATCAATGGGTTTTTCAGCAGAAAATATGAGAGATGTGATGTATTCAAAATTCTGAGAATAAAATTACCAACCAAGAATACTTTCCCTGTCAAATCAGTTCTTCAGCATGAAAGAGAGAAAACATTGTCAGACAAATAAAAGCTAAAGGATATAATTGCTATTAGATTTTCCTTAAAAGAAACACTAAATCTTCAAGCTGAAAGTATGCTAATTAGCAACAAAATCATAAAAAGTACTCTGGCATACGTACCACTGGTAAAGATGAGCATATAGTAATATTCAGAATATAGTAAGTTTCATTTAACATTAACTATACAAAATAAGTTGTGTATTTACACACTGATAACAAACTGAAAAAGAAATTAAGAAAAGTATTCCATGTGCAAAACCACCAAAAGAATAAAATACTTGGGATGAATTTAAGGAGGTAAAAGCACTTCATTAAAAAACAACATCAAGAACAACAGGGGCCTCCCTGTTGGCGTAATGGGTTAAACACAGAGCTGTGGAGCAGTGGGCAACTGCAGCGGAGTTTGATGCCAGCCGCAGAGGTTCCACATGGAGTAGGAGACCTCTCCTGCCTTGCCTGCTGCTCCCCTCAGCAGTATATTTTGGTTGAACTGCCTGTTCTGCTCCCCACTCTGTCTCTGGTGGGCCCTTTCACCACCCCACACCTTCTGGCCTGCACCCCAGCTTGTCTGCATGGATGAATGAATCTTTAAAAAAAAAAACTGTAGAATATCAATTGTTAATAGAAACTGAAGACACAAATAAAAGATATTCCATGATGCTGGGTTATAAGAATTAATATTGTTTAAATTTCCATACTACCCAAAAAGATCTATAGCTTCAACACATTAAAAACTCCATGGCAGTTTTCACAGAGATAGAAAATAATCCTAATATTCACAAAAAAACCACAAAATTTCCCAAAGAAACAAAACAATAATAAAAAATAAACTGGTAGCCAGAATGCCTAACTTTAAAATATACTGTAAAGCTATAGTAGTCAGGGTAGTATGGCACTAGCATAAAAATGGATATATAGACAATGTAGCACATGAGAGAAAGCAGAAATAAACTTACACTCTCAGAGTCAACTGATCTTTCGCAATGGTACACAGCACACAAAATGAGGAAAGGATATCTGTTATAGTGTTGAGAAAACTGGATAACTGCACAAATAAGAATGAAATTGGACCCTTACCTCACACTATATATAAATATCAACTCAAAATGAATGAGACTTAAATATAAGGGCTGAAACTACAAAACATAGGGAAACAGTTTCTTGCTATTGGTCTGGACAGTGATACATATTTTTGACTAACAAACTAGAAACACAGCCAATAAAAGCCAAAATAGACAAGGGAGATTATATTAAAGTAAAATACTCTGTAGGACAAAGGAAACAACAGAGTGAAGGGACAATCTTTGGAATGGGAGAGAAATGTTTGTAAAGCTTACTTTTTTTAAAGATTTTATTTATTTACTTTTACATAGAAGAACTGGGGTATAAGTCATAGGTGCAAGGGGTGAAAGGAATCACCAGAGATATAGTGGGGAGAAAAACAGGCAAATTTACTGAAATACAATGCTAAGGGAAGCAGTGAATGAAACAGGAGAGGTCTGCTGCACCATATGTGGATTAGCTCCCTGGCCAGGGATCAAACTCAGGCCACAGTGGAGGGTCTTCACAATGGTAACACTGAGACTCAACCCTTAGGCCACCTGGGAGGCCCAAAGCTTATTTTCAATAAGGGATAATTTGCCAAAATAAAGAAGGAATTCAAACACTCTATAGCATGAAAACAAATAAACTGATCAAAACTTGGCCAAAGTATTTGAACAGACATTTCTCAAAAGAAGATTTACAAATGACCAAGAGGTGTCTGAAGAGGATCTCAGTCTATTATTCATTAGTGATAAGCAAAACACCGACAGTGAGATACTCTGTTCCCTGAGATTAAAGTAGAATATAACTAGTTACAGAGTCTCCTTTATCAACTATAAATAGGATGCAGGGAATTTTAGTAATTGCTGATGGTATATGGTGCAAAAACTTTAAAGACAGAAACAAACCTCTCATAAGTAACTGGCTAACAATATAGTTACTAATATTTGTCATTTTGAAATTTATGTGTATTAACTCAGGGAATTCTCACCACTTCAAGTTGAAATATGTTATTATAAACCACATGGTACAGATGAGGAAACTGAGGTACAAGTTATATTACAATATCCCCAGAAAATACAGGAAGTGGAATCAGCATCCAAACTAGTTCTAAGGACCAAATATCCCTTTACTCTACTTCCTTGGTGAATCTCAAGTCCTTCCACAAGGATTATGTCAACTTCCCTACTCTTCCCCTGAAAAGACAACTCAACCTTTGTTATTAACCAGCATCTTCTCCAGGAAGGTAATTTGAGGATATTCAAATGCTCCAAGAATCTCACTGAAAGAGGAAAGCATTTTTGTTCCTGATGGGAATGGCCTCTCCACATTTCTCATGACATTTTGAAAACATCAATTGTCTTAATGGAGGACTGCACAGGGAGGTAATTTTGCTTTTTTCATCCTGCCCCTCACCATTTCATTTATATTTTTAGAGAAATAAATTACATTTAATCTTTCCTTCAGAGAAAAAAAAATGTACCCTGTATTATTGATGCAGAAATATTTCCTACATTTTCAATAGTTTGTGAAGTACATTAAGCCAATGTTTCATGGTTGGAAAAATCTCCCTTCCCCCAAATCTTTAAACTTTCAGAAACAAGGCGAGAATTGCAATGTTTTCATGTTAGACTCCATAAAGGTTACTTTAGTAAGTAACTTAGAAGTTACAGACACATATTACTGTTGAGGGAAAAGTAATTTGTTGTAATCATTTTTAATTATAGTTATTTTTAATTATCTTTGCTGAATGTGTAAACATTAAAAATACAAACAGTGCTGCTATAGCACAGATGGTTGGTGCTTGTTACCCGGCTGTCAAGCATCATTTGAACACCACTGCCTTCTTTTCTCTAATTGTAAGGAAAAGCAATAAAGTTGGTTCTTGGAAATGATTTTCATATTTAAGAAAACTGGCTCTTATTAAGAATGGAAGTAGCAATTTATGGAAAAAATTGTCACCTTTCTCTCTCCCTGAGCAATGCTATTGAACTCCTCAATATTTGTCTTTAGATTCTGGGGTGTGTGTGTGTGTGTGTGTGTGTGTGTGTGTGTGTGTGTGAGAGAGAGAGAGAGAGAGAGAGAGAGAGAGAGACAGACAGAGACAGAGACAGAGACAGAGACAGAGACAGAGACAGAGACAGAGACAGAGACAGAGACTGAGGGAGAATGCTCAGGAAGGGAACACTGAAGATCAAATCTCCTACACTAAAATTAGGTATCCTACAATTTAACTCAAATCTGGATTTTTCTACCCAGAGATAGTGTCAGATCCCACAGGTTAAGAGCTAAGTCCCTCAGACTTCTCCCCACACACTTCAGATGCTAGTTTTAAGTCTGGATTATCATCTGGGCTTCTGACAGGTAGCTAGAGAATGGAGGTTCTAAGGAACCCCATCCCTGGTTCAATAAATTTCCACAGAGGCCCCCAGAACCTCAGAGAAATATTTTGCTTACTAGACCACCAGTTTATTATAAAAGGAAAAACCAGAGGTAAGACATAAAAGGGGGAACACAGAAAAATGAACCTGGGATTTATGTGACCTCTCCCGGTATACACCTTCCACAAATCTCCATTGTTCACTAACCTGGAAATTCTCTAAACTGGTAACTTTTGGGTTTTTAAGGGGGCTTTATTGCGAAGACAAAAATGAATAAATCACTGGCCACAGGCAATTGATTCGACCTCCAGTCCCTCGCCCCTTCCTGTAGGTGTAAGGGGTTGGGGGAGGCAGGGAGGTGGAAACCAAAAGTTCCAGCTCTCCAATCAACAACAAATAGGGATATTTCAACAGCAGCCAGCCCCTATCCTTGGGTGACTTAGAGTCATTCAAAAGACACCTCATTAAATAACAAAAGGCACCTTCACTTCTTTTATCACTTGGAAATTCCAAGGATTTCAGAAGTGCTGTGCCAGAAATGGGGACAAGATCAAATATGTATTTCATAGTATTAATCACAATTTATTATCTCAGTATAAATCACATCACAATTGGAGACCAACTTAATATATTTTTTTAAAGATTTATTTATTTATGCATACAAGCTGGGGTATAGGCCAGAGGCTTGGGGCAGCGAGAGGGTTCACCAGAGATAGAGTGGGGAGCAGAACGGGCAAATCTATAGAAATACACTGCTGAGGGGAGCGGGCAAAGCAGGAAAGGTCTGCTGCGCCATGTGGGAATCTCCCCGGCAGGGCGGTGAACCTGCCTGGTCGCTGCCGACAGCTCCACAGGGCAGCGCTTAACCGCTGTGCCACCAGGGAGGCCCCGATCATCTTAATATTTAATAGTTCTGGGCTTCTCAATAGTCAATTGTACGTTCCATGGTCAATATTGATCTGACACACTAATCAAGAATGTTAAAATAAATATACGGTGGAGGATTTTGGGCCTTTAGTGATGGTCATAAATTAGTAACATACATCTGAAAAAAATGTGCATCTATGCCCTAAATCATATATAGTGTTGTAAGCCAAAGTTACCTTAATAAAAATAATATAAAAGGAGATAATACTAATTTTAAGCCTCCTTTAAAATGGAATATAAACACTGAAGTAACAATATGAAGCTGGCACAGAGTTTCAGATATCTGATTTTATTCAAGTTCACCTACACAAAAACGAAAGTAAAAATTAGGTAACATTCCAAGATTTTAACATTAGCAGCTCCCTGATACCAACCAACATACGATTACAGAAAACAGCTCCATATTTCTCACTTATTAGTATGAGAACTAGTACATCTGCCACCTGGTGGCCAGCACCAAAGTGGGCTCAACTCCAGTTTGAATGTCCTTCAAACAAATGAATTTGATCTCTAAACTGAGAGCCAAAAGTCAAAGTCTGCATCATAATCCAAATGTTAAATCCCCCAGATCAATGTGAGCAAAAAAACTGCTCTTGGCGGCATAGCTTGACATTGGTCAATACATTATATTCCCATTTATTTTTGTAAACTATTGTTCAATATTTATGTTGACTATGCAGGCTATGGCAAAAAAAGGGGGGGGAACCTTAATAATCAGCTTTACACAGAAAAGAATATTCACTACAAAAATGGAATTCTAACCAAAAGAACAATTCAGGATCTTAGAAAAGGAAAATTTTAGTCAAATAAAATAAAACAGCAATTATTGATGTTGCAAAAATGTTGCAAAAAAGATGAGAACAGGCAGCAACATTAAGAAGAATATGTGCCAGGGCAGTCCAGGGAAGTTTTGGCAAAAATGAATGGGGTAATTAATAGTAGTCTACACTGACCAAATATTCTGATGATTTGGAAGGGCAAAAAGAACCTACAAGAAAAATAAACATAATGATTATTTCCTAACTTTCTAAATCACTATTTGCATTTATATATGTCTTAGGTCACTTAAGTACTGATCTACTGAAAGATACACAAAACATAAGACATAAATATTTAGATAATCTCGTCATGTACAAATATCAATACATGAGATAAATCAGCGAGATAGGAAGATATATACTCCCAAGTTGAAGGAGAAAATTACAAATTTGAAAAAAAAAATCTTACATTCTTTCAGTTCAAAATAAGTGTTAATGATGAATATTGAAAAAATTAAAAATCAAAATTTTAATTTATCATTGAAGGTGCCAGATGGACAGTCCCAGAGTGCATGTCTGTTTTTATCACAGAAACAAGTTACAATGACAACTCTGCCTTTTCATGCCAATTTTATATTTAATGATGAAATTGCCCTTATTAAAACCATAGTACTTTGCTGAGAACATGGACAAGCTATACAGCACTGTCCTCTTAACTTTGGGGATGTGATGACCAGGACAGTCAAATTAACTCCCAGTTACTTTGAACACATCTCATAATGAATAAACTGGAAGGGAACAAGTTCTTATTTGTTAGTTAGGTTAGTATTTATCGCATGAGTCAGAATTTTGAAGTCTGTACTATAAAAGTTTATTTTAAATGTAGAGACAAAAATTCAGTTACCAACCCTGTGTTTTGTAAAGGCAGTGAGTCCAGTAACATAGTCTTTAAACAAATAAGTTGTCTATGGGCTTCTGAGCTGCAGCCTCTTGTAAAACACCTGTACATAATGCATGATTTACAAATAATAATGTTTTAAAATATTACTGTGCTGGTAAAAAGCATAAGATACAAATCTGAATGGAAAAACAGGAATCCACAGAGGTAAGTCAGAAGTAAAACCAGTTTTGCCCTAAAAGAAAGGTCAAAATCCAGTGACTGTAGCTTTCAATGCAAAGAATAGAGACTTTCCTTAACACTGTGACTGTAAAAGGTATATTGGGTATGTTGGGATATCAGAAGGTAAGTTTTCTCTATGAAGGGATATACCAAGGAGATATTTTTGTCCTAATTTTGGAGACAACTGAAGGAGAAGAAAAATCTCCCAAGAAGACAGTAAAACACACTAGCCCTCCACAAGAGATTCTAGCGCCAAATCACATTTTCTTTTGTGATTCTAAAGGTAAACATTTTTAAACTTCATATTTATTGTTTATCTCTTGGGAATAGTAGAGATAACCCCCCGTATCAAGTAGAAGTAAATGCAGATCTTCAAGGGAGAAACTTAACTTTCACACAGACCCCCAAAATTTTCTAAAACTAAAGTTTCAGGATGATAACTCCCATGCAAAGAAATATTTAAGAAAAAAATGTATTATATATATATATATATATATATATATATGTATGTATATGTATACACACACACACACACATATATATATATACACTCATATAAAAGATAGTATAGCATATAACAAAACAGCACCTTGACTGAGATCTAGCAGAACACAAAAAACATAATAAAGAAAACAAAAGATGGGCCTCTCTGCTGGCTCAAGGGGTTAAGTCTTAGCACTATGAAGCTAACAGCAGCTGCTGCAGCATGAGTTCAGTCCCCAGCCAGTGAGCTGACCCACATGGCACAGCAGACCTCTCCTGTCTTTCCCACTGCTCCCCTCAACAGCATAAAAACAAAGAAACAAAAAAAAAGAAATCAAAATATGTCCAAATGATCAGATACATAATAATGTTTACATACATAATCTATGTAAATATAATAAATTTAAATAAAAATATTTTCTCCTAAGCGTTCAGTAACTAGGTCAACCTTTGTGATCTGATTGTCCTTGTTTTTCTTCTTGAAGTTCACTAAAATATTATTTTCGAGTACACTGCCCTCACATAGCCTTATTTTACACATAACCCCAAATATTTCTCTGATCCAAGAGTCTGAATTCCGTTTAAAAAAATAGCTCCTTTACCTTCCTCATGGCAGCAAACTTCTTATTACTGAATCACCCATACAACCATCCCCAACCAGTCTTCAAGGCAAGGTCAGATGTCTTTGTCATTAAATATTAACCTCACTTTCTCAGATCCACTCACTATAGACACTGCCTTCACTGACCAAATTCTATTCACGGTTCCACCATTTATCAGCTGTTTCTTGTTAGTCTCATGATTTTAACTATGATCTAATTGCTGACCAATCTCGTATTTATTCCCCTTGCCTTGAATTCTCTTCCAAATGCTATACTCATGTATCCAAATCTACATTGGATCTATCGACATGGACATCTGGCCAATATTTTGAACTGGACAAGTCCAAATTTAAACTTCTGTTCTTCCTTCCTAAAGGGGTCCTTCTCGAGTCTCCTCAGTGTGCTCAATGTACCTCCATCCTTCCATGGAGAAATCAAAAGCTTCAAATCATATATGACTTTTCTCTCCTTCATACCTCACCTCCCCCAATTCAGGAATTCAATGGTCTCTATCTTCAAATCACATGCAGAAAACAACTTTTTTTTTTCTTCTTAATATTAACAGTCTAGACAGACTCTTTTGGAGCTGTTGTTTCATTTTATTGTTTAGTAGAGCATTTCTCCAGTAGGAAGTTCTGCTCTGAATCTCTGTTTGGGGAAATTAGAGTAGGAGTATGAACTTAAAGAGTTCACCTTATTTTACCAATCTTCTCCCACAACAGAAACTGAGACTCCGTATATCTTGTTGGAATTCTAATCAGTTAGAAAGGCTACAACCCAGTACTTTATTATAATGCAAACTTGTTATGCCTTATCTGTGATGCTCAGCTCCTTTGGATACCAGTGACACACTGGGCAGAATCTGAGTTGACTATGACAATTTAGGCACTAGATATTGCACCACTGGCTTAAATGTTTAATGTCAGTCCTATAATTTGGTCAAGATACCGGTCCATGCTGCTGGTTTGACTTCTATTCAATCTCATTTCACTTTCAATCACTGGCATACTTGAGTGAGGTACTTCACAATTTAAAGCCAATTTTTTAAAACATTAATTTTTTTATTATTTAAAAAAATCATGTTTATTAAGGCAATGTTGATTTATAATAATTTTATGTTTTAGGGGTATCAGTTTGCAGCTCTCCAAATGTTTGCTATCACACCATGCTCACCACCAAAGAACTGATAATCTTCCATTACAGTCCACCGAGTCTCCTAGCCCCTTTGTTTCCATTCCTCCACCTTCCTGTTCTGGCAACCTCAGTTCTGCAGTCAGATTTCAAAGGTTTGTTTTAGTTTGTCTTTGTTCCTTTATTTTGTTTTTTCATATTCAACCTAGAAGTGAAATCATTTGTGGAACCTAAATCTTTTAATGTAGAAAAACTGAGTTCTACACCAGAGATGGGGTGGGGAGGGGAGGGTGAGAGGAATCACCAGAGACAGAGTGGGAGCAGAACAGGCAGATTTACTGAAATACATTGCTATGGGGAGCAGCAGACGAAACAGAAGAGGTCTGCTGTGCCATAGGTGCGTTAGCTCCCTGGTCAAGATCAAACTCAAGCTGTAGGTGTGATAGGGCTGAGACTTAACCCCTAGGCCACCACTGAGGTCCTGAAACCTAAATCTTAAAGCAGTTGAAGTCAGAAGTAGACAGTACAGGATTCATGAAAGCTCAGCAATTGCCACAGTCATGACCTTCCTGTCTTGATCCTCCAAAATGTAGATGTAGGCTTTTATCTTCATTCTTATAATCTCAAGGCTGTAAAGGGACTGCCTCCCTTCTACATATTATAGCTACATTCCAGGCATAAAGGATGATATAGAAACAGAAGGAGAAGGAGCTTTATCAGAAAAGTAAAAGTTTTCCTCCAAATGATTATAATAGCATCTATGTCATTATACATTTCTACACAGTAGTATACAAATAATGAACCCCATGTCTACAATGCACACAAGTTGTATTTATATTTTATTATATTAATATTATAAATATAATAAATATTAATATTTATTATAAATTATAATTTATAATCTGAAGATTTCATGAAAATGGCTTTTCTTGGTTCTAATCATATTGATGATTTCTAAAATAAATCATTGGCTCAACCCAACTCTCTACAACTATGTTGCATTTTACCTCTTATTTACAAAGTGTTTGGGCTTGTGCCATAGGCCAATGATAAGTATAAAAATATTCAAGGAATCATGCCACTCCACCCAAAGATCATAGTGACAAACATTTTAAAATGTTACTGGCTGTTCATATCCAAAACTTTCAACACTGTGCATCCTACATCTGCTGAAGTTGACTGACCATATATCAAAATCCATGGTTTCTCCTATCCTGGACACTAAACTTGACTCCATTTTCCTTTGGTATAACTACATTAACTTTTTCCTGCCAATGGACTGTCAGTAGACTTGATGCTCACTACTTCCAGGCCTTGTCCATGTAACCATCACAGGCACACACATCCACTCTTCCATTCTAAGAACTGCAAAGCCAAGCAAACATAAACCACATGCTGAAGTTATTAGAACCTCAATCAATTTGGACCTCTCAAGAACTGTACAGCCCCCTCTCCTAAGGCGCTCCTTTACACTCTTGCTTGAATTCTTATGAGGATGCAGTAAAAACTTTTCCTTGTGTTTGACTGATTATACATTTTAGGGTCTATTTGTTAAAGTAGCCAACCCAACCTAATACACTAGGTATCAGGTTTTCCCATGAAAATAATTTTTGTCAAATAACAGACCATGGCTATGACCCAGACCTTTGAAATGACTTTATCAGGTTGAATACTAAATTTGTCAAAATTGAAAATCTTTTGTAAAAAATACTTATTTTAAATTTTCTTTACTTATTCCCAGCAATGTTTTATAGTTTTCAAGGGATAATTTTTCTGATCTTTTGAATATTTATTCTTTTTTTTAAAAAAGATTTATTTATTTATGCATACAAGCTGGGGTGCAGGCCAGAGGTGTGGGGCAGTGAGAGGGTTCACCAGAGACAGAGTGGGGAGCAGAACAGGCAGTTTGACCAAAATACACTGCTGAGGGTAGCAGCGGGAGAGGCAGGAGAGGTCTGCCAGCCATGTGGGAATCGCCACGGCCAGGCATCGAACTAAAGCCACAGCTGCCGACAGCTCCACAGCGCTGTGTTAGCGCTGTGCCTAACCTGTTGTGCCACCAGGGAGGCTTGAATATTTATTCTTAAGCGTAGCTTTTATTCTATTTTAAATTGAATTTAATTTTATATTTTTAACATTCATGTAATTTTAATAGAAAAAAAGCTTCTTATATATTTTTCTTGTAGCCTAATACTTTGCCCAATAAAGGGGGGAAGAAATTAGACTGTACAAATAATTTTTTTAAATATGCATGCATGTATCGGTTTATGTGTAAATAACACATTACAGATGTAATGCACATATCTGATACATATGTAAATACACATATATTAATAGGCTAGCAAAATTGTTTTCTAGTTCCTAGCTTGAGTTTTAACTAAATTTTGAGTTCTTCAAATGCTTCTTAATATCTATATAAGTGACGATTATTTTTCTCTTTCTCCTTTAAACTGTTAATGTAGCAAATGACTTGATTTTTCCAACATTGAGGCAACTTTGCATTCCTAGTAAAAGCTCTTCTTGTTCATATTTGTATTATCTTCTTACTCTATTGTTAGCTCTGATTTGCAGCCACAGTGGATTCTAATTATTGTGCACTTAAATGCTCTATGAAGTCACGACATTGAGTTAGCAAATATGGAATCTGCACTGAGAGAAGTTTGGAGTTAGCTTTCTACTGGCCTCTGATAATATTTTCTTCAGCTAGTCATTACTTGACCTCATTTTGTGTGGGTTATTTTTTTCCTGCTCAAAGACACTTTAATATATATTATTGACTCATTAACATAGAACTCATGACCAACAGTACTTTAACTTACAATTGAACAAAACTTATCTAACACATGTACTTTCTCCTTAAGGTACATCACAGAATCCTTATACTTAAAAATCCTAGATAGCAAGTCAGTGCTACATTTTGGGGGCATTTTTAACAGCAAAATCACCAACAAAAAGCACAAAAATGTAGAAAATATGAACTAAGTGGGCCATGAAATGACAACTGTTTATGACATGAAAACTGAAACCAGAAGGCAAATGCCTGCCTTGTTCCATGTCAACTGGAAACATTCTCATCTAGTGACTAAAAGGTTTGGCTGCTGTGTGCATGTGCTTGTCTAAAAATGACCACAGAGCACCTTGTATATTAATTAATGTGGAGCTACAGATAAGTTTTAGCCAGGAGGCAAATTCAGTATGGAACCCAAGAAAAATAAGGAGACTACATTTTGGTAAGGATTATTTTTATGTATGTTCATGAGTGTTACTGGTATATTATTTTTGTAATAATTGTAACAGTTTAATATGAGGATTATTCTGGTCACATAATTTCATTTTTATACCCTTTTCTTCTATATTCTGAAAGTACTATTTCTCCCCTAAAGACAAAATGAAATAATGGAACCTAGAGTACAATTTATAGAAGGGTTTCTTAACATATTTCAGTTATTTTAGTAAACACAGGGCTAATTTTATTTTTATTTTTTTAATGTATTTTTATTGTTACTTATGTCTTTTACATTTTGTATTCCCCTTGGGTAGCCCACCACCAATTCACCCGTGATCCATCTCCATGGTCCCTTGTGTTCTTTTCTACTCCATTTTGTGCCCTTATCCTCCCCTCCCCCCCACCCACTGAATGTCTCTCTCCTATTTGGTTTCCTTATAGTCCTGTTATAAGTGAAACCATTCTATATTTTTCTCTTTCTTTCTGGCTTATTTCACTGAGTATGATCCCCTCTAATTCCATCCATGTCGCTGCAAATTGCATGTGTTTATCTTCTTTGAATGCTGAATAGTATTCCATTGTGGGTTTTATTTCTTCTTGTATTAGTTTGGCTAATTTTCTTTTTCTAAGAATTTACCTATTTTTCTAACTTGTTATATATTTTTCCATAGTGCCCTATTACTATCCTTGTGATTTCTATAACATGTATAGTTATGTTTTCTCTCTCAACTATATTATTTTGCTTTCAGTCCCCTCTTAGTCTTTCTAGCAGTTTCTTAAACTTTATACTCTTTTTCAAAGAATCAACTTTTGTATGTGTTGATTGTTTCTTCACTTTCACTTATTTTCATCATTAATTTCTTTAACTGAACCTGAAGTTTAATTTTTACTTATTTTTCAACTTCTTAAATTAGAAAGTAGAAACACTGATTTTTACATCTTTTTCTAATGGAAATATTTACATCAACAACTTTATCTCTCATCACTGCCTTAGCTACATCACATTTTAATATACTGTTTTATTTCCATTCATTTTCAAGTATTTCCTAATTTCTTCAGTTTATTTTGTAACTTATTCATTACTTGAAATATTTGCAACACACACATGTATTTTACTAATCTCAATTACTAAAATTGTGATTATGAAACACACTATGCATTATTACAGGTCTTTGAAACTTTAGACTTATTTTATGACATTTCTAAACTTGTTAAATATATATATTTTTAGGAAACTTCAATATGTTCTTTGAAATCTATATATTGTCCAAATTTATGTTTACATGAGTAAAGAGTACATATACATACATATATATACATGTATATAATATATATAGTATATGTATATATGTATGCATATAATATATATGTATAACATGTGTATATATGTATGATATCCTTGTGTGTATAAGGCTATATATACATGTATACACACACACACACACACACACACACAAAGATATTTTCACTTTACTTTTTTTGAAGAACACACAAAGGTAGGTTTTTGTTGGCAATTACTTTTCCAAAATTTTAAAGCAGATGCTCTTGAAAATCTGCTTTTTGTCATATTATTACTTCTTTAAAAATGTTATGACTGTTTTTTCATTGATATTTTTCTGTTTATGTTTAAAAGTCACTTTACTGTGCTGTGCTTAAGAGTAAATTCCCTTGCATTCATATATGTGATATTTTTCATCAGTTCAAATATATTTTAGTTTATTTCTGTGAAAATGGTATTTATTTATCTTCCTGAACATGTCTTGCTCAGTAGGACTGAAATCCCATGAAATCTTATATAATATCACCATGTTTTATATGTCATTTATTTATATTCATTATTTATCAATCTTTTCACTTCTTTGATTTTACAAGATTTTTTTAATTGTTTCATTTTCTAGTTGCTTTACTGTGTCAAATCAGTGGTTGAAATCTGTTTACTGAATCCTCAAGTTCATTTATTTTCTGTATATAAATACGAAATTACAATTTTATTTACCCTTTGTCTATTTTGTATAAACTTAAGATTCTGATGAAATTCTATTTCTTTTAATTAATTGAATATTTTATTCACAGTTTTATAAGCTAATCTGATTTACCTTTTCAACTGCCTGGTTTTTTTTTTAATCTTGCTTTTATTTGGTCCTATATCTTGCCAGGTCTAATAATTTTTTACTGAATGTTAAATATTTTATATAAAAATGGCAAGATTATGGATGTTGAATTTTCCCACAAATAATTTTCTTCTGGACATCACATAACATACAAGAGAGCATACTGATAAAAATGATGCTGATCCATTGTTCTTATTACTATGCTTGGTCTTTCTACTTTATGAAATAAAAGATTTTCTCTGGGCCACAACACCTTGGAACCTCCTGAGCTCCAGATTTATCTTCAAGGCACTGGGAAACTATTGAGTTTTTCTTCTTAGTTTTCCACTTTTCATCTTCGTATTTGTGCTCACTCATTTTTGTCTATTTCTGTCCGTTTGAGAAGACAAGAAATACCACACTACTTTCCTGAATAGCCATGCCAATTTATACTCCCATGAACAATGTAAAAGGATTTGAATAGCTCCCCATCCTCCCCAACATTTGATATTTCCTTTCTTTCTAATAGTAATAGCCCTAATGGGTATGGTTGTCTCATTGTGATTTTTATGTGTATATTCCTCATTATGAGTAATATTGAACATCTTTTCATGTGCTCTTTTCATGTCCTTGTTATTAATCATTGGTATATCTTCTTAGATAAATTACTATTCAATCATTTTGCCCATTTTTATATTTGGTTGTGTGTTTTACTGTTTGGTTTTAGACGTTTTCTATATTTTCCCCCATTATGTGAGTTGTTTTTTTACTCAGTTGATAAAATTTTTTGATTTTTTTTTTAATTTTCATGATTTAGTGTATTTTTTTCTTTTTATCTTTGGTTTCAGTCTCACATAGAAGAAATTATTGTCAAATCCAACGTTATGAAGTTTTCCCTTATGTTTTCTATGAAGAGTTTTATAATTGTAGGTGTTATATTTAGACATTTTAAATTACAGAATGGTTCACATTCATTCTTTCGCATGTGAACATCCAGTTTTCTCAACATTATTTGTTAAAATGACTGTCCTTTACCCATAGGATGGTCTTAGCAAAAATTATTTGTCCATATAAATATGGGTTTATTTCTGGTTCTCTATTCTGTAGCCTTAGTATATATGTCTATTATGCAATAACACACCAATTGATTCTGTAGTTTTGAGTGAGTTTTGAGGTCAGGAAATAAGAGTACTGAAATTTTGTTCTACTTTTTCAAGATTATTTGGCTTTTTGCATTCTTTGAGACTCCATATTTTAGGATTTTGTTGAAATTGCATTGATTAGTTTGAAAACTTTGGATATTATTGATATTATGACAATAGTAAGTTTTGCAATTTGTAACTATGGGAAGTTTTTCCATGTTTAATGTCCCTTTTAATTTCTTTCAGCAATGTTTTATCTCCTTTATTGTATACATTTTTCACCTTCATTTTTAATTCGTAAGTAGTTCATTCTTTTTGATGTATTTAAATGGAATTGCTTTTCTTAATTTGCTTTTCAATTTTTCATTGTTTGCATATAGAAATATAAAAGAATTGTATGTGCTGACATGCTGCAAATTGCTGGATTCATTTATTAGTTCTGTTTGTTTGTTTGTTTGTTTGTTTGTTTAGGATTCTTTAGGACTTTGAACATACAGAATCAACTCCTCTGCAAAAGGATTGAGTAAAAATTCCTGTAACAGAAATGTTCACTGAGCTATGATTTGACAGGAAAACTTCTGTGATAGCTGCAATGCTCTTGACTATGAATCATGAATTCGATAATAATCATTGTTAAGTGTGTCTAAATACTCATCATGAAGTTTGCCCAGTTATCTGGTAAGTTCTCATAGGTACTCTGATAGTTGTTGATTCTAGCAATTTTGGGTGCTCAAAGTTGTACATCTTTTCTTTCCATTTGTTATGTTTCAAATTTTGTTCTAAGTACTATAGACTACAGAGTTTTTATACACTTATTAAAAATATATCACTTAGCCTGAAAATGATTTTAAGAGGTTCTCTAATCTCATCCTCATTTTTTTAACCTTTGAATGGTGAAGTTTGTTACAAGATCACCAGTGCAATAATCCAAGAAATTATTTTAGATCAGTGTCAATTCCTGTGTTTCTATATACTCTGTTCTTTGGGAGAGATCTACCTCTTTCTTGATTTTCATTCTTCTCATTTTATCCTTACCTTTTGTTCCTTCTATGTAATTTTAGTTATGTTTTCTAAATTCAAACATCTTAACCCTTCCCCTCTTGGGTTCTCTAACATCAATTACATTTATTCACAGTCTTATACATGTTGTATAACAAATAAATTGCAAGGTTAATAAGATTAACAAATTGGTTCCATATATAGGAGTTGCCCAAGAGATATAATGCATCTTTACAAGAAGTTAAGAATAAAACCACAAAAACTGAATACTTTTGAAATTAGCTAGAAAGCAGGAAGATTAAAGGTATAGGAAATTAAAGTTATAAGAAAACACACAAAGGAAAGAAGAATATATAGAGAGAATCCTTGTTGTCACTTACTATATTAGATACTTTGAAAATACTATTTAATTCAATCTTTCTGTAGCAGTGTCCAGTAAACATTGTTAAGGAAAATTAATTTCAGAGAAGTCCATAATATAGTATCTAATATAATGCAACTACTTGTAAAAGCTGGGAATCAAATCCAACTGTCTGTCTCCAAAAATCTGTTTTCTTTTTAGCTCACTGCACCTTTCCATGATGGCCCCAATCAACTCCATAGAAGAAATATGGTGAATCTGGTTATTCGGTTAATTATAATTCCCAAGACATTTTCAATGAAAGTGAAGAGAGTAAAATCAAGTCAATCAAACCAAGTTGATTATTTTCTTTTGATTTTGGCACATTGGCTTGCTACCTAATTGGCTAGTGTTTAGAACTGATTGGCAGGTGTGATAAAACTCATTAAATCAACTCTGTTAAAAAGGAAATGATTGCTATCTAAATATGGTATCAAGCTTAAGGATTCTCTTATGTGTTACAATTTGCACATTCTCCAGGGATGTAAGTTAACTTTGCATATAAAAGAGTCCACTGAAAAATATTGCACGTGTCCCATGACTGCAATTTCCAGTCATTAGACTCTGACACACACTATATGAGCATTTATTCTAAGACATACAACAAATAATGCATTGATAACGAGAGTCCTGAAGGCTGCATATGATTTTTTAAAAGAAATTGGAGAAGATTAAAGATTATGCCTGTACAAAAATCACTTGCTCTCATTTGCATTAGTGAATGTTGAGAGACAATTCTTTATCGGTCTTTTGTGTTTCTGCACAACTTAAGAGCAGAGACACTGATTGCCCTTTGGGGGACTATCTTTTAAAGTGTAACTATGCAGTGAACAGCCATGGAAAACTGCAGTAGTATCTCCTCAGGAGCAAAGGGCAGGTTTGCAAACAGCCTTGAGAAAAAGGTCTAGTATCTCCATCTGGAGAAATAGGATGGTACATTCATTGTCCAGTATAAAGAAATCAGGTTCCTTGAAACAAGGCCATCTCTTCAATGTCACTTGTGAATTCAGGCAGGTACTAGCTGGTCCTCTTCACATTGCCCTGTGGGCATTAGGGATCAGGAAACCAGTGTAAAAATGTGGTGGTATGCCTGATGTTATGACTATGAATAGCATGCTGTAACCTCACTTTAACAGAGGAGACTTGTGTCTTTTGCGAATTTCTATGAAACTCTAGCAAGAAGACATGTTAGCTGTAGCTCCAGGGATGTAAGTTAACTTTGCAATTGTAAACTCTTAGCTAATTCATAGTTCTAGAGAGTGACCAGGAAACTTAATGATAAAATTACTTGTAAAAAATAACAGCAGGTACTTGCAAGAGGAGGCCTAGATTATTTCAACTCCCCTGCTTTGTGATTTTCTACAACAGGTTGTTATCTGTGTTTCAAATTTTTTTATTATTTTCTTTTTTTTTAAGATTTATTTTTTATTTATGCATAGAAGCTGGGGTACAGGCCAGAGGCATGGGGCAGCGAGAGCTCACCAGAGACAGAATGGGGAGCAGAACAGGCAGAGCGACGGAAATACACTGCTGAGAGAAGCAGCGGGCAAGGCAGGAGAGGTCTGCCACACCATGTGGAAATCTTCCCCGCCGGGCGTCGAACTGGCATTGCCGCTGCCGACAGCTACACAGCGCAGCACTTAACCGCTGCGCCACCAGGGAGGCCCTTATTTACTATTTTCGAACTGAAATTGAAGGATTTCTAAATTTCCTTTTTAAAATGTTTCTTTGGCATGATTTATTTTACTGATTTTAAACAATGATTCTGTATTTCATGTTCAGTAGAAAAGTCAGTAACTATTCTGACTTAACAAAATCTGTACTGCGGATCACTATAATGGCAAAAATAATTACACTCCTTGTTTGAAAATACTATGAGTTTATATTTCACAATTAAGTTCAATTTTCTTATCTTTGGATTCACTATTTTTCTCAGTTGTCTTTAAGCAGTCATTGATGTATTTATAAATATATGTGATTATAGGCTCAACTTTCAGTATGAATATTCTAGGAGATCAAATATACAAAGGAATATAATTGGCCTGTAAAATAATTATCATAATTTTTTTAATTTGTATTATTTAAAACTAATATTAACATGGAACAGAATCAAATCGTTTGATAATCTAGAATGTCAAACTGGGTAGCAACAAATGTGTTTCTCTGTTTATTTAGATCATTAACATATGATGTTAATTGCTTTTTTGGTAGGCTGTCTTTGTGTACTCTCCAATAAATACAAGTTAGTTGTCTAGGGAACATTTGACCCTTCTCCCAGAGAAAAAGCCTGTTAGAATCAGAAAGTCACATATTTAAATACCCCATACCAAGAACAGCAGGTAGCTTCAACCCCAAATGATCTTCCCTCATGTTGACATTTGAAATCTCAATGTACTTGTGCGGAACATTTAGTCATTTCCTTAACCCTAGTTTCTGCAGAATTTTTTAGTAGAATGTTCTATATTGCTAACTACACAATATAAGACATTATTGAGTGTGAGAGAAACCTTAGAAAGTGTGAATATCCCTTTCATAGTCTTCCTTTGGTGCCTGTTACTAAACCCACTTAATCAGCACCTTGATAAATGGTGCATCCACTTAATTGGAATAATTGCCAAGGAGAAGAATCAGTGCAGTTCATTTCAATGACTCCAAACAATGGATAAATTGCACACAGAGTCCATTTAAATAGCACCCCTGATGTTGTCTGTAGGCCTAAAACAGGTGTGAATTGGTATTTGCGAGCATGTACTTCTCACTGTGTAACCTTTCTGTGGCATCACGCTGCTTTCCTGTTCTACTACAGCTGCTAAATTAGGTTATCATACTTCAGATGACAAAGTTAGTCCTGATGTTCTCATTCTTCATTTACATGGTCAAATGAACAATACACCAATAACAAAAGCAAGAAGTAAGTATTTGGGGAAAGAGTAACTGAGTAATTGGATGATAAGAGAAATGAAATGTAGTCAACATATTTTTTCCAGTGCTCAAAACACCATGATATCAGAATAATTCTCAAGCTTCTAATAAGAAAAGAACAACAGGGTACATACATCCCAATGTATCTATCTCCTGCAAATTATATTAGAAACTTGGAACAGTTTTTCAGAAGAAGTAGGTGGCAAAATATTTTTTTCGAATTTCTGGTTTATGTGCTGTTGTATATATGGGTATGACCTTTTGATAATCATGATGAGTGATTAATTAACACATTTATTATTTTTTCAGAATCTGTGCTAATTAAACATATTCTGCTATATTTTTTCCAGTTTCTTTTACAACTAAATCCATATGCAAAATGTCTCTGTCTTCCTACATGTTTGTTTATTTATCTTGTGAATCTGTTTGCTGAAATCTGTTCATGAAGGAGGATGAGACTGGAGATTGAAGAGTAGGAGTGAGGAGAATTAGGACTAATTTTCCCTGGAGACCCTGATGTACTTTCTTGCAATAAACTTTGGCAAATATCAGGTGCTTCATGAAACTGTAGAAGGAAATGGTACGTGGCAGCCTCCATTATAATTTTATACAAAGTACTTATTTTAAAAATAAGGTATTTAAGTCCTAGACCAACTTAGGTTTGTTTCAAGTTCTCTCAGCTAGTTAATGGTATAGGAGGCATCTTGGGTCTGTTTCTAAGAAACTTGGCGTACTAATCTAGCTTATCAAACATCGCATAGATGATAATGTACATTTAAGAGTGTAAATAGTTTACATATTTATCGATTTATTGTACTATTTCTTTTTTTTTAAAGATTTATTTATTTATGCGTACAAGCTGGGGTATAGGCCAGAGGCGTGGGGTGGCGAGAGGGCTCACCAGAGACAGAGTGGGGAGCAGAAGAGGCAGATTGACAGAAATACACTGCTGAGTAGAGCAGTAGGTGAGGCAGGAGAGGTCTGCAGCGCCATGTGAGAATCTCCCTAGCCAGGCATTGAATTCGCATGGCCCCTGCTAACAGCTCCATAGCGCAGCGCTTAACTGCTGCGCCACCAGGGAGGCCTTATACTATTTCTTTCTATGTGCTTTTTTATTCTTATTTTTTTAAGTTTTTTTTTAAAGATTTATTTATTTATGCATACAAGCTGGGGTACAGGCCAGAGGCGTGGGGCGGCGAGAGGGTTCACCAGAGACAGAGTGGGGAGCAGCACAGGCAGATCCACGGAAATACACTGCTGAGGGGAGCAGCAGCGGGCGAGGCAGGAGAGGCCTGCTGCACCCTGTGGGAACATCCCCGGCTGGACTTCGAACTCGCATCACTGCTGCCGACAGCTCCACAGCGCAGCACTTAACCACTGCGCCACCAGGGAGGCCCTTTTTTAATCTTTATTTCTAAAGATTTATTATTTTTATTTATGTATACAAGAACTGGGGTGTAGGCCAGAGGTGCCAGGGGGAAAAGGTGAGCAGATTCACCGGAGGCAGAGTGGGGATCAAAATAGGCAGATCTACTGCAATACACTGCTGAGGGGGGTAGTGGGTGAGACAGGAGGGGTGCTGTGTCTTGTGGTCTGGGATCTAACTCAGGCCAGAGAGGCTGGGGATAGCTTGATAGTGCTGAGACTTTACCCCTTGCACCACGAGGGAGGCCCTGAGCTTTTTTATTCTAAGCAGTTATACATGCAAGCACTTTCTCACTCATTTGTAGATTCTCTTAGCAAAATATTTGAGTTCTTGCTGTATTTCAGGCACTGTAATGGGCCCCAGAGAATCTACAAATTGCATGGTCCCTGCATTTAGGAATTTCACAGCCAAGAGATTTGTTCTAGAGCATGATATACCTAATTAGCATTACTTATGATTGCTATATTATAGGCATTGTCCATGGGCTTTGTATAGCATCTTCTTCAATCTTCACTGCAATCCTTGGAAGCAGGTATTACTGTCTGTACTATATGAATGAGAAAAATGAGATTCAAATTTACTCAGACAATAAGTGACAGAGGTTAAGTTTCTGATCTGTCTGGCCTCGTAGTTCAACTATCTCCCATGCCATCTCCCAGTAGGATAGTTCAAAAAGTGACTGAAATTTAATATGCATTTACCTCATAGCTCTGTTGATTGTAGGAAAATGTGAATAAGGAAAATGCATATATTCATCCTGTGTTAAGCAAACTTTGCTCATACCACAGAGAATATAACCTCCCTAACAGTGAAGTGATAAGCTAGCTCAGGACAGAACAGAGTAGAAAGATGTCAAGCACTATCATCCACTCTAATTAATAAATTAAACTTGAGCGTGCTCTCCTCAAACCTTCCCTTTCCGATTTTTAAGAGGTTAAAAGGAGGGCCTCCCTGGTGGCGCAGCAGTTGAGCACTGCGATGTGGAGTTGTCGGCAGCCCGCAATGCGAGTTCGACGCCCAGCTGGGGAGATTCCCACATGGTGCGGCAGACCTCTCCTGCCTCGCCCGCTGCTCCCCTCAGCAGTGTATTTCTGATCTGCCTGTTCTGCTCCCCACTGTCTCTGGTGAACCCTCTCGCCGCCCCACGCCTCTGGCCTGTACCCCAGCTTGTATGTATAAATAAATAAATCTTTAAAAAAAAAAAAAGAAGTTAAAAGGACATCTCAGAAAATAGAAGTTTAATGTCATACTTTCCAACATTTCATTTGGATGTCATGGTCATTTCTTGAAGGAATGGACATGAGATAAACCACATAACATTATCACTACTATTGCTAAGTAGACATTTACGCAGAATAATTAGAAAATTACCCCAACCAAGGTAATACTACAAAAGAAACAGACTAACCAAAGGGTAACAGACAGACCATGGCAGAAAAAGTGGGCCCAGTTATAAGTTCACAACCCAGATTTTTATATGTTTGTGTGTGTGTATATATACACACACACACACATAAGCATCAGACATTTGGAAATGTAAATCACAATGTCTCAAAAAGTAAAGGTCTAGCACCTAGAATATGAAGTATGGTAGAGGTACAATGGAACAAGGAGAATTAGGGACCAGTCAGCACTTCTGATCAACAATTTGAATGGAAACATGAAAACAATATTGAGGGTTTTAATCTTAACAATGGGTTTTAATCTCTAATTTTCTGCTAGTCAAATGTTTAATGAATATTACATTACTCATGCTCTGCCCAACTCTAAATTTACATCCATGAAACATATCCCAAGAAATTACATTTTAATTTATCTACTTCAAATATGGACACAAAGGTGTACTGTATCACCATACAACATTCAAATACTGATCGTTAAATTCTATATTTTACGGTTGCTTCATAAAAAATGTAGCTATAGTCTTTAAAAACTCAAATAAAATGTATTAGGATTAAAGGGTATTTTCTTTAAAAAAAAATACCCAATATAATGGTATCATTTTCGAACAGATGGCAAATCTTAACTTTTATTTTTGCAATGCACATATTGCTAACACTTGACCTGGTATGTTCCCTTTGGATAATGATTTTAACATGATAAAACGAAGAAAAAACAACTAGAACTGTTATCCTGTTAGCAACATAGATTAATTTGATATAGCAAAGCTTTGCTAAATAATCTGGCAAAACATGAGATATTTTGTATATCTATTTTAGGAACATAAACTAGTCATTACAAAGGATGGTGACAAGCAGGTATGTTACAAATTTCAGATTAATTAAAATGCCATTTAACAAGCCCTATTAGAATGCAAACGTTTTCCATGATTGCTGTCACAAGCAGGGTTTTAGTTTTGTTTGCTGGGTTTCCTATCCATTTAAGCCTTTTTCTTCCCCCATCCCCAACCTCCATTCCTTTGCATTGAAGTGAACCCAAGCACAGCAACATTAGCCTAATGCATGAGAACAATGAGGTGAAGAAAAAAAGACTGAAGAAGTAAGTCTAATTACTCTAGTTTCATAGAATAAGCTTTTAAGGCGAAGTTCACACTAGGGCAATTACCCACCTAATTGCTCTAGTTTGAAGCTGGTTTGAAAAGATGTTTTCAGCAATGTGAGGGGAAAACATGCAAATTCAGTGGATTGGTTTGATCCCTATTGCCCTTTTTATTAAAGAAAAAACTCCTTGAAGTATTTAGATGACATTCCTTGAACATACATCTGATGTAACACAAAGCCTTTCTGATAGAATGCAAGCTGGTGTGGATCCTCATCTAAATCCATGTACTAACCTTGCTCTTTTAAGTGATCAGTGAATAGGAAGAAAAAAAAAATGTCTCTAAAAATACATAGCCTCCATTTGTGGAGATATATCTGGCAACATAAAATGTAACGAATGCTTTAAAAAAAATGAAAATCTTTTTTGATTCTTTCGTTTTTAAGAGTATTCTGAAAAGTTATGTCCCACTACAGCTGGTTAGTTTTATAACCTAAGCCCTTTAAAGTGCAGTTCTATATATCTATGAGTTAGAATAGTTAATAAAATATTCACTAGGAATCACTCTCAAGTAATAGCTGATGGAAAGGAAGTTTCATTGGAAGGAAAGGGGGAGGACGGATGACAGGGAGAGAGGGAGGAGGTGCAACGTGGAGGGGTGTTTGAAATGAGAAGAAAACTAAAATCCACGAGGGAGGTGGAAGACCACAACTATGAGTTGGCATCTTTTCACAAACTGCTTGGGTATGAAGATAAAGACATACAAAGAGAATCATTCAAAGCAAAGGGAGATCCAGAACTGTAGGAATCCAATTATCTAAGTCAAAACTCCTTACCACAATGAGAAGAAAACTGAATTTTAGAGACCTGTCAGAGTCACAAAAAGAATTAATAATACAGACTGCTCTCAAAACCAGATTTCTTGACTGTAAGTTAGTCTAGCAGACGTTTATAGATGGGAAAAACAAGTAGAGGTCTATCCAGGTCATTGTACTGGGTTAGAAAAAAGAGAAGGACTTTGACTGTGTTCTAGATGTACCACGCAAGAAGGCAACTTTCGAAACTCTTTATATGATAGGGTGTCCTAAGTTCAGTAAGTAGACAGGTAGGAAATGCTGGAAGAGAGTTTTAGATACAATAGAAGAGGAAAAAAAAGGCAGAAGAATCAGGGCTCAAATTCTGGTCCAATACTGCAGTGATTTTTTCACATTCTCTATACAAGATAATCTGGTTGTGTGAGGTGTTTTTAAAGAGGGAAAGGCATCTTATTTAAAACATATTCTTCTCACAAGGGACTATGCTGATGGTTCACAGGTGAATTGTTGGTGGGTAACCCATGGGGAATATACAATAATGTAAAAGATGTAAATAAAAAAATATAAATAAAAAAACATATTCCTGATTCCACTATATACCTTGCTGCTTGTCACTTTTCTTCAGATGTCTGTTTCTGTGGTAAGGGGCAAAAAAGGGAAAGATTTAGATAGCCAAACAGAAACAATAGGGAGAGAAATGTTTGTCTCTTTAACTTGTAAAGCCCATTCTTTACAAAGAGTAACCAGAAAAAATCCTTAAATTTAAGAGGAAAGGCAGGAAAAATAATACAGTTCATAATAGTTAGAAAATCATGAGAAAGGCAACAAATTGAGCCTATTATGTTGAACTTTTTTGTTCTAATCATATTATTTTGAAATTTGTGATCATGCCTAACACTTTCAAAGATTAAAGGAAAAGGAAAATAACTTCTCTCTGATTCCACTGGTGATTACTAATGAAAGGAAATAATGGCCACTTTTTGAGACTGAGGATGGATGGCAAGTATCTGGTAGAAATGTTTCTATTTCCCATTATTTCACCCAATGCAAGCATGATTAATTAATCACTGCATTAGATAGCCATCTGATTTGTTTGTCATCCCTGCTTTATCCCACTGTCAGCAAACTATTTCTCTAAAGTGTCAGAAAGTAGATAGACTGTAAAATCTTTGCTGCAACTACTCAAATCCACAGCTGTAGCTCCAAAAAAGCAAGAGGCAATCCGTAAAGAGGTAAGCATGGCTCTGTTTCTTCCAATGAAATTCATTAACAAAACCAGATTTGCCTGCAAATCATAGTTTACCAAACCCTGCATCTGAAGTATTTATGATACTGCTATATTCCTGGTGGGAGAGTTATGCCCACTTTGGAGTATAATATTTTCCACATGTTTGAAGTACATCATTACTTTTTTTTAACATCCAAAAGGGCAGGTTTATTATAAAAAATGAGAAAGAGAGTAAAAGACATTAACATAGACACAAGTGGGCAAAAAGAACTGCCCCTGAAAGGGACAGGTTTAAGAAAGAGAAGGCTGCATGGTCACAGGCGGGCAGGAGAACTGCCTGAAGTATATCACCACTTGTAAAATGTTAAATATAAATTGGTCTATACAGTGTTCACATATCAAATGTGCAATTAAAACAACGGTACAATAAACACATATGTGTGAAAGTATATTCAACTACCTTCACCTGTCGTGAGGAAGAGACTTGATATTGCAGGGGCTAGAGATTGGTGTAGGCTCACCCAGGAATAAGAAAAAAGGAGACATCTGTTCAATATTCAGGTTTTAAAGAAAATTTAAGTTGCTATATAAAGAATCTGATTGTCCTATGACTATTGGACAAAATGTCTAGCTTGGAAGAGTGATCATTAGCAAACTGTAACAACATCCAGTATCTTAAGGGACTTAATTATAATTTTTAAGTATTTATAAATAATATGAGACAGAAAATATGTTAGAAAAAATCCATATATTTGCTTTTTTCCTGGAAAATTTTAGATTTCAAATACTACTGCCATGTTAAATAATATTTAAAAGTTTTTATTACTCTTTTCTGTATTTTTCAGAATAAGTTAAAAACCTGACACTGTCTGTAAATTGCATACCTTGGTATAATAAGTTTTACCTCTTAGGTTTTAACACTGCTTATACATTTCTACCTTTATATTGTGTGTTTTCATATTTTTTTTTGCATTGCTATACCCCCTAAGACTAATATTTTCTGAAAGAGAGAAAATAGTCACTTATAAGTACAATATAGAGAAACTCAATGAAGGCACAGATAAAGCCAACTTAAAAACTAAACCTTGAAAACTGATTACAGAACTGAAGAATCCAGAGAGGGAGAGAAGGGAGAAAGGTGAGAACAAAGGGAGGAGATAATTTGGTGGTGAGTACACTGTATTGACAACACTTAGATGGGGGACCCTATATTCCCCCAAATACAATGATGTAAACCAACATTGCTTCAATAAACACACAAAGCAAATACAGAAAATATTTAACAATTTACAAAGAGAAAAATGCTTGCTTCTCATTCTAATTTTTATGCCTAGAAGAAGGTAAGCATTTTTATAAAGGTTTTATATAGAAATATTTTAATTCTTAAAAAAATATATAAACAGAAAATAATCATCAATCCCACTGTATCTAGAAACCTTATTAAATGACATGGGCAACATAATTCATGAGAAAAAACTAATTATTATTAGTTCAAGTTTTATTCAGTAAGAGAATACAGACTTCATTTTATTATATACTAAGAGTTTGGTCATCATTAAGTTATTCTCAAACATTGCTTTCCTCCTTGCAATCTGCTTAAACCTTAGGCACAAAGGAATTATCCCCTCTGGAAAGTTAAGTTACTTATAGAAGTATGTCTTCTGTCTGAAACTTCCAGGTGTGCCCAGCTGAGCTGAATATTCTATGAACTATTAAGCATATAGTGATGATAAAAGAGCAACAGTCATTAGGTCACTGCACTTGAGGCTTCCATTTGAACTTCTTTTGGATTCAAGGCAAACAAAAATCTTGTGTTTTACCAACTTTCTTTCCCAGTCCGGAGGCAATGTAAAGGAGGATGAGAAAGAAAACCCTTTCTCCCTAGATCTTTGAAAACTTTAAAATCTAATGATAGAAAAGGACTGCAGTTTGAAACATGAAAGGTCAAGGTAGCCTACTAGAGACACAGCAAATATATAACTTCTTATGGGAATCTCCCAGGCGTGAGATTATTCTGAGATTTCAATCTTATAGTTAAATAGTAATATATCGAAAAGACGGTAAAAATAGTTGCTTTATAAAATGTTCGAGAGTCAGTCGTTTAACTTTCACAAAATGTCAGTAGCTTTATTCACACGACTTAAACTTAGAAAACTTAGGATATGAGTATTTAAGAATACACCCTTCAAAAATAAACTTCCCCTTAAGATTAACTTAGAATGAAACGTTAAGTGAGTCATTTTCACAGAGCAATCATTTGCCTATTTCTAAGCCCCATAGAATCTATTCAGAAACAAATTGGTGGTCAGATTCAAGCATCTGCCACTGTAGAGTTACCTTTTGTAAAGCCCCAGGGACTATATAAGAAATTTATCAAAATAGAATGACAATTCAATTGAGTAAAATTTGAAGTTTAAGAACAGCCTCAAGTTTCTTGTGCCTGGACACCAGGCACCACTAAGCCTCCACCATCACCATCTGTGTCAGCTGTCTCTTGAGCTCTCATTCACCTCTTGATCTCTCCTCTCTCTCCTTTCAGCCAGTCTGGACATTCCTGTGCAGGTTTTAACTCACTTTTTACTGACGATGTTTTTCTTCAACTGTTAGCATCTTAGCTTTCTACACATAATTTTTTTTATCTACACATGAATAGCTACAAGTGTGGGGAAACTGATAGGAATACATACTCTCACCCTATGGTGAATTCTTAATGAATTTCTTGATCCTATATTTTAGGTACGCAAATCCAAAAGACAGTCTATGTTCTTCTTAGCATAGCCTAAAGCCTCAACAGCCCACACCTGTCGCCAGAATGAAGCTTTTCTTTCCTTTCTCTCTTCTGATCTCCACCCCTGCTCTTTAGAGCTACCTTCCAACACAACCTAGAAATTGATCTGGCTTTGCTTTTTTTATTATTGTTATTTATGTCTTTTACATTTTGTATTCCCCTTGGGTGACCCACCACCAATTCATCCGTTACCCATCACCGTGGTTCCTTGTGCCACTTTCTACCCCTTTTTGAGCCCTTATCCTCCCCCTCCCTTGCTAAGTGTTTGGTTCCCCTATATTCCTGCTAAAAGTGAAACCATTTGATATTTTTCTCTTTCTTTCTGGTTTATTTTGCTGAGCATGATCCCTTCTAGTTTCATCCATGCCACTGCAAAATGCATGTGTTTATTTTTGAATGCTGATCTGACTGTTTTTAATGGAACTCAGGTAAAATAGAATCAAATCATCAAACAGGTATTATACTCAGTTTATTTTGAAAGGCTTTCACTTTTTCCTACTCTTCTCCACAGACAGATAAAACATGCATTTGTTTATAAAATTTGCTTATTAAGAGCTATGTTTAAGGTATTTATGAAATCCTGTACCATTTCTCTTCCTTCATTCACTAGGTGCATGCTGTCATGCATCTGCTCACTCCTCCTTCCACACAGCACTCTCAGCTCACCCTATGAAGGACATACTTCATCCTTCAGACCTTTTCCATATTCTCTCCAGCCAAACCTTTTCTTTTTTGCGTATGACAAAATTTAGATAGAGTGGTAGAACAAAGGGAGGCGAACCAGAACAGGGGTACATTCCCATATACCTCTTTAGAGTTACTCTCTGAGGACAATGCCCCCTTTTGATGTCATACTTAAAGACATGATCCTACAAATCTCATAAAATTTAGTCCAGTCAGGCACTGGGCCTCTCTCGTGGTGCAACGGGTTAAGTGCAGAGCTGTGGAGTTGTTGGCAGCTGCCAGCTGCTGTGGCGCAAGTTCAATGCCCGGCCAGGTAGCTTCCCACATGGCACAGCAGACCTCTCCTGCCTCGCCCGCTGCTCCCCTCAGCAGTGTATTTCGGTCCATCTGCTTGTTCTGCACCCCACTCTGTCTCTGGTGAACCCTCTAACTGTCCCACAGATCTGGCCCGCACCCCAGCTTGGTATGCATGAATAAATAAAATCTTAAAATAAAAATTTAGTCATTCACTTATTCTGGAGACTAAAATGAGTCCAGAGGTAGAACTGAGCTATACCTGTACAAAACACAAAATACTTCTTTGTGGTAAATCACTGACTTTTCTGTAGAAACACTGGTAGAGCTAAATTTTTAGTGACTTAGAAGTATGTTCTTTTGCATCAATACTTTATTACATGAATGTGTTCCTTTTGTGAGAAAATATACCTATCCCTGCAATATACTAAAACATTGCAATTCTTTGAGACAATACAGCATATATAGTACTACACACAAAACTCAAGGCAGATGGGAATATAATAAAGCAGTTCAGTAAGGGAACATTTCTGTTTGTGCCAAGTGGGTTGAACAGGAATTTCTAGGAATAGCCTTATCAAATATTTATGCACACATATATGTCAATATGTGCTCAGTTTCAAGTCTAAGTTTTATACAAAACCCATTGTTTTTTACTTAAACTTGAGAAGGTTGAATTGAAATTTGTTTATCTAGAGAAGGAATCCAAAATATTGGCAACCACAGAACTTCATGACTAGAAATCTCACAGATATGCTCATATGCATGTATGTATTTTACTTTCCCGTTTATTTTTCAATAAGCAGCCAGAGAAGACATACGGAAAACAAATATATAGAAGAGTGTTTCTATTCCACACGTTTAACAAGATAATAAGTATTTACATACAGATAGTGAAAGAAATACTGTTTATTATGTCAGTAGGGACTCAATAGAAATGACGATGATGAAAATTGCCATGATATTTATTCTTGATATAGACAAGTAAATATTTTCTACGCATGCTTCTGTTTATTGTATGTCCATATTGTGATATCTGCCTATGCTTTTCTTTCTTTTTTTTTTTTAAAGATTGATTTATTTATGTGTACAAGCTGGGGTACAGGCTAGAGGCACTGGGCGGTGAGAGGATACACCAGAGACAGAGTGAGGAACAGAACAGGCAGATCGATGGAAATACACTGCTGAGGGGAACAGCAAGCGAGGCAGGAGAGGCCCTCCATGCCATGTGGGACTCTCCCTGGCCGGGCATCAAACTCACGTCGCTGCTGCCGACAGCTCCACAGCACAGCGCGTAACCGCTGCGCCACCAGGGAGGCCATCAACGTATATTTTCAAAAGAAGTTTTCAAGTGTCTGAATGGTATAAAAGCTTAATTTACAAATAAACTGTATATAATAATTTTCATTATATAGTCAAGTTCTCTACTACCTTTCTAATATGAAAGATTAAAGAAATCCTGTAAGGATGATGAGTAACAAATATATGGACCAATTGTGCCTCAACAATCTATTGAAGAAGTAATTATCTCCATTATAGGAGGGTGTGGTAAGCAGCACATGTTGTAAGTTACTTCTCAGTCAAGCTTAAATGGACCCTTTGAAATACACTGCACATCAGTTAGTGGAATCGAATTTTGTGATAATTGTAATCAACAGTATTTGCACACTTTGCATTGAAAGCTGCCAATGAATTAAACACATTTGAGGACAAAAACATAAGCTATAGTGGCATTCATGAAGGTTTTTTTTACAGAGAATAAAAAGATATGTGACATAAATAACTTTGAGAATTAAATTCTTATCCAACAAATGAAAGACAGTAAAACTTCCCCAATGGTTTTACAGGAATAAGCAAACTTGGAAGGGAATGAGCTGTGAAGATAATGCTGAGGTGGTAAACACATTAATAAATTAAAAGAGAATCAAAACATGAAATCAAGGATGAATTTTAAAGGTAACTTGATCAGAGCATTAGGAAAGGCAGGTGGAGACAGGAGGCTGCTAGCGAGAGGTCGGAAGGCAGACGACAGCACAAGGCACATAGAATCCTTCCCGTCTATTTTTTTGCCCAGAGGAGACAGACACCCTCTTTACTGGGTTGGCTGGCTCTTAGGATCATTGATAACCATATGGGAATGTGCAGTGAAGTTGAGTCAAGTCCTTTCAGGACAATACATAGTGAGATGGAGTCAGACTGTCTGTCCATTATTATCCACAGTGTGAGCACCTAACTTTTAGCCTGAACAAGGGACTTATGACTGAAAGTATATCACTATATTGGCGTGTCATATTGACTTTCTGATAATGTTCTAAAGCCAGTTGAGTAAGAGAGAGAAAATGCCACTGGGTACAAATTGTGGCATCAATTCTCTGCCAGACTGATCAATTGGATTTATATATTACCTCCAGCTACATTCTTAAAATCTATAGTTTCACTTTCTCTTCAGTGCACAACTCAGAGCTTAAATAATTGCAGATTCAAATGAATTTTAAAAGGATTGAACAGGCTTTAAATTAAAAATGTGTGAACATTGTTGTTCTAACCACTCTTAATTATTTACTAATTTAACTCAATAGATTCTCTCTCTGTCTCCTTCTCACTCTTTCTTCTCTTTTTCACTCTTTAATTCCCCTAAGGTTAAAGATTCCACAAAGCTTTCATGTTCATCCTTCAACTGATTTGCAACGATTTTAATCAATAAAATAAATATAATATGTATATATAGATTTTTAGAAACATAAGCTAAATCTCAAAAATATCAGTTCTGAATTGCAAATCCTTTGCCTTTAGCCTTAACTACATTTCTCTTATAATTACAAGAATTTAAAATCCATTCATTAGATAACAATGTTGTATAAAGAAAATTTAAAATATATCTATTGGAAAAGTCTTCTAGAATATAGAACATTGCAGCCCTTTTTACATCATGATATCTCTGTGCAAAATTTCAAAGTTCAAGCAGTAACCCCAAACATAATGCCACTTACAGGAAATTCAACACACACTAAGGAAATTTGTCAAAAAGAAATGATAAAAAGACTATTTTAATCTGTTTCATAATTTTTCTCTACATTCTGGACATTAAGAATGATTAGTTAAGAAGCAATCTTTCACTAGAGAAACCTTAAAAGTGAACAGTTCCAAATTGCTTCAAATGTTGCGTTTGGGTTGTTTCATATGTCATAATTTAAATGTATGTTGTTTTGAATCATAATACTAATGAACTTCATTTTACTGAATATTTATGATTTGCTAGGAATATGCTAAAGCATTAACATATATTAATTTAATTTGCTTTCACATACACCCAGTAAGTTAGGAGTAATTATCTCCATTTTACAGATCTAAAAACATAGAGCTGAAGAAGCTAAATAGATTTACAGTTGATGTATGAAACTGAGTTAACATGGAAGGCTCTTCACGCCAATAAACATTTAGAAATAGCAGATAAAATAGAACAAGAGCTATTTAAGCAAGCAACCAACCACAAATAAATTAAATCCCAATTTTCAAAAAGTAAAACAGACCTTAAAATTTTAATGCAGCGACTCAAAGTTGAAGTTAAAATGGTTCAGTGGAGTAACAGAGTCAGAAACAGACTTTAGAAGTTTTATCCTGATTCTATAATTGTGGGGGGAGGGGATGAAATCCATGACATAAATCTTGGATTGGAACTTGATTTATTTACATTAAGCAGGAGGTTATGAATAACCACCATATCCATGAATAGGAATTAGAAAACTGAAAGCAAAAGTATCTGTAGTCCTAAGAAGATAAACAAACACAAGAAAATATCTGTGGTCCTAGAATATAAAAAACACAAGAAAAAAGTTAAAGAGAACATTCAGTTTGTCCACATTCTGTTGAGATCCAAATTTACAATAGCTATATATTGCCTATACCCAAAACAAAAGGAATTGTGAAATTTCCCAGGGCAGATGTTTCCTTGCCAAGAGTACAGAGGTTTCCTATCAAAAGAAGAAGGAGGTGGAGAAAAAAACAAACAAAAAAACTCAAGATAAACTTACAAAAATAAAGCACATAAGAAAATGAAACATCAAGATGATTTTTAAAAATCATAGCAGTTCACAACAAAAAAATGGAAATAATAGAACTATCAGAGTTTTCAAAATGATTGTGTTTGTTATGGACTGATTGTTTGTATCTCTTAAGAATTTATATTTGAAGTCCTAACTTTTAATGTCATGGATTTGTTAGTGGGGTTTTGGGAGGTAGTTAGGTTTAGATGAGACCATGGAGATGGGGCTCTATGATGGGGTTAGTGTCCTTCTAATAAATATTCTATCTCTACGCCACACCCCATGTGAGGACATACCAACAAGGAGGTCCTCTGCAAGCCAGAAAGAGGGTTCTCACCAAAAAGTGAATTGGCTAGCATGTTGATCTTGAACTTCCCAGACTGCCCTATCATCAAAAAAGAGTGGCCTGAAAAAAAGACAAAAAAATTCGTATACACATTCCACGGTTCATTAGCTTGCATGAACTTCCATAACATACTGGCTGAAACATCAGAAATTGACTTCTTTGCATTTCTAGAAACTCCAAGATCAAGATGCAGGAGGGCTGATTTCTGGTGAGATGTCTCTGCTCAACTTGCTCAGAAAGTCACCTTCTTCTGTCCTCAGGAAGTCTTAGATCTATTTGTGTACATGGAGAGAGTGCTGTGGTATTTTTTCCTCGTCTTACAAGACATCAGTCCTGTTGGCTTAGGGCCCCATCCTTATCAGTGTACTTAATTTTAGTTGTCTCTTTAAAGGCAGTATATCCAAATATAGTAATGTTGAGTGTTAGAACTTCCCCATAGGAATTGGGAGAAACAGTATTCAACCCCAGAAATGCTGAATATTAATAAACCATAAAACTCCTAGAAGAATATATATAGGTAGTAAGCAACCTGACATCAGTCTTTGAGATAATTTTTTAGATCTGACTCCAAAATCAAAAGTAACAAAAGTAAAGATAAAAAATTGGGACTGTGGGCCTCCCTGGTGGCACAGCGGTTAAGCACTGCGCTGTAGAGCTGTTGGCAGCTGCCATGCGAGTTCGACGCCCAGCCTGGAAGATTCCCACATGCCTCGGCAGACCTCTCCTGCCTCACCTGCTGCTCCCCTCAGTAGTGTATTTCCTCGTATCTGCCTGTTCTGCTCCCCGCTCTGTCTCTGGTGAATTCTTTCGCCACCCCACACCTCTGGCCTGTACCCCAGCTTGTATGCATAAATAAATAAATCTTTAAAAAAAAATGGGACTATGTCAAACTAAAAGTTTCTACACAGCAAAGGAAACCACCAACAAAATGAAAGGACAACATACTAAATGGGTGAAAATTCTAGCAAAACATGTTTCTGATAAGGAGTTAATATATATAAAGATTTTTATAAAAAATTCAGTAGGAAAACAACAATTCAATTTAAAAAAAGAACAGAGGATCTGAACAGTCATTTTTCCAAAGAAGACCCATGAATGGCCATCAGGCACATGAAAAGACAATCAATATCTCTAATCATTAGAAAAATAAAAGTCAAGGTCACAATGAATTAAAACCTCACACCTGTTAAAATGAATATTATGAATATTATGATGAGAAATAATAAGTGTTGGTGAGGATGTGGAGAAAAGGGGACCCTTGTGATGGCTGAGCTGGCAGGAATGTAAATTGGTGCCATTCCAGAAAACAGTATGGCGGTTCCTCAAAAGTTAAAAACAACTGAGTTCAGAAGATGGTGGCAGAGTGAAGATACCAAGTTTTGCCTCCTCCACATACTTGCCACCAACTACAACAAAAGAAAATCAACAACTCCCAAAAGATAAACGGACAACTACCCTGTACATCTGAAGCAACAGTGCAGTGGAAAAGGGTAGGAGAAACTATGAGAAAACTGTTTGCAGGGATCCTGAAGCAGTCAGCCCACAGGAGGGAGCAGCCACTGCTGTACAGTTCCCTCCACTATTATAACTCAGGGACGTGCGCCCATATCAGAGACACTGGAGACTGGGCACTGCACTGGAAAAGTGGGTTGTGGGCTAAATGCAGTGAAACAGGCTATTTCACACCCTCCTGCCACTAGCCCCTATTGCTGGCACCAGCGGTCTTGCACTCCTATGATTATGGACATCCGGGCCCAAAGAGCATGGGGAAGCACACATGTTAAGGCACACACTTGCGCCCAGAACGGGGGGATAAAAGGGTGGCATCACTCTGACACGAGACTACAAGGCCACACGAAACAGTGAGGGAGAACACCAGAGACTGCTGAGAGAGAGCATGGAGATTCGAGGAGGGCTGGGAGGCAGCGGGGCTGGAATCCTCCCATTGTCCTGCCTAGCCTCCCACCTGGCCTTTCCCAAGCCCCAAACCCCCGTCTGTCTCCTGCATGTCAGCCTCCCTGCATGGGGTGTCTGTGTACCTGGTTCCCTGATCCAACATTAAAGGCCTGTAAAAATCTGCTGAGGACTCCAAACTCTCTTTATCCAGCTACCCGAATCAACAGTGAACCTACCCACCCTGTGCACGCTTGCACTAGATAGGTGCATGGAATTGAAGTGTAGGACAGAGGGTGCTTTACTGAAGAACTATAACAGTAAGGGTGCAGAGGGATGATTACTAGCTTGAGCCTGAGGGTCTGAACCTAGAACAGTTGGAGCCTGAGTGATGGGGAGACCCAGACCAGATCACCCACGACTCTTCATAGAAGAGAACCCTACTGACAGACTGAGGCTGTGAAATCTCGCCTTACCCTCACCAAGGGCCAAATCACAACAACCGGATGCAATGCTCTCATTAAGCAGAGCTTAAGCACCTGGGTCTTAATAACAGACGCAAACATCCTGGGGTAAGGCTCTAAACTCAAAAAGCAAATCAAGCAATTTCCAGCCTGTGGTTCTGTCTCAAATACAGTCACCATCCAGCACATACAGTGCTCAACCACAGCCTAGAGATTGAATCTGGCACAAGACTGCATAAAACATTTTGGCTAAGGGGTTGGCCTAGGAGAGGGGATCACTGTGAATACCCATCACACGACTCAGATACTGGCAGCACTGTAGGAAGCTTGAACTGTTGGTGCTCACTGGAGGCAATCTTCCAGGACCCTACTGTCCCAGACCCTTCCTACCCACTACCCCGACTGCACCAATTCCCCAGCCATCTGCGCGGATACAAAGGCTGTCTTTGAAATGACAGAAACCTAAACATCCTGGGGGGGGCAGGGCGGGGAAACTAGGATTATTACCATCTTCTTGTTGGAGGGGCATAAAGCCAAGTTACTAAAATATAAAGAAACTCTCGATTATAAACCATCAAAGCTATCAATCAAGAGACAGAAAATACATAACAAATGCTGGGGGAAAAAAAAAAAAAACTTCTAAAACAACCCTGAATGGATAAATCTCAATCCAGCAGAAATGCAAAATATGCCTTAAGAGGAGTTTAATGTAACAGTTGTAGCTGTACTTAAAAACAATGGATGATATAAATTGGAGACACAATAAAGACTAAGAAAATATAAGACTTGTACCATTAAAACTAATGGGTCTAAACAAGAATATAGCCAAATTAAAGAGCCTCAACAACAGACAAAAGCAAGTAAAGGAGAAAATTAGTGAACTTGGATATCCAGTGGCAGAGAATACACAAACAGAACAACAAAGAGAAAAAAATAATCAAAAAAGTCAAAACAGTGTAAGAGCAACTTGGGATAATCTAAAAGAAATTAACATCCATTTTGTGAGGACCCCCAAAAGAGGAAAAGAAAGAGAAAGGCATAGAAAAAAATTTTAAAGAAATCACTGCTGAAAATCATCTCAACTTAGAAATAAAGCAGACATCCTGATCTAAGAATTTCAGAGAGTTTCAAACAAAATAATACCAAGCTGACACACTCCAAGACACATTATAATTAAACTGTTGAAAGTCAATGACAAAGATAGAATATTAAAAGCATTAATAGAAAGGTAACCTATAAGAGAACATCAATTACACTGTCCATGGACTTTTCAGTGGAAATCTTCCAGCAAGAAAGGAATGGGAGCAAGTTTTCAAAGACAAAGAACACAAGCTTAGCATACTTTATTCTCCAAGATTATCAATCAAGACAGAAGGAAGTGTAAGCAGTGTCACTAAAAAGTAAAAATTAGAAGAATTTACAACACGTTGGTGAGAGAGCAGGCTAGGGTTCCTAATACCAGACAAATTGGCTTTAAATCAATAGATTATAATAAACAGAAAAATGATGTTATATAATTTTTAAAAGTTCAACACTGCAAGAAAATTTAAACCCTTATAAACATCAACGTGCCTAATAACAGACCATCAAAATATCTGAAGCAAAAAATGAAAATATTAATGGAAGACACAGGTCTGCAATAATTGTTAGAGATGTTTATACCCTACTTCCAGAACAGATAGAATAACTAGATAGACACAAGTAAGGAAACAGAGAACCTGAGTAACATAATAAGACAACCAGATCTAAAAGACAGGTAAAAAACACTGTACTCCACAACAATAAAATACATAATCTTCTCAAATGCACCTGAACATTTCCCACGATAGACCATATATTAGGACACAAACAATCTTAATATAGTAAAAGACATAGATATTATATAAAGTACCTCATATGAATACAACAAGATGAAGTTAGAACTCAATATTAGGAAGAAAATAGAAAATCCACAATTAAAATAATTAAACAACATATTCTCAACAATTTTTCAATATCATAAAAGATATCAGAAGGGAAAATAAGAATATTTAGAAATGAATGAAACACCATACTAAAACTTATGGGAGACATCAAAATGAATGCTAAGGGGGAAATTTGTAGTATAAATGTTCACGTTGAACACAAGAGTGCATGCACCAAATGATAAAGTATCAAGATATATATAACAATACAAATAGAACGAAATAGACACATGAACAACAACAAAATAAGAGTAGGGGATTTTAACATTCAATTTACAACTATGTACAGATCAACAGAGAATAAATAAGGAAACAATAACCTTACATGATGAGTTAAATCAAGTGGGCCTAATAAACTATAGAATTTTCTACTGCAAAATAGCAGAAATCGCATTTTTTCAAGTGTATATGGAACATTCTCAAGGGTAGATCATGTGTCAATAAACTTGTGAATGTTGAAATCATACCAGATATTTTTCCTGATTATAATGGCATAAAACTGGAAATCTCTGGTAAAAAGAAAACTGTAAAAAACTGAAATATGTGAAGTATAAACTACCTAGAATTTAATAACCAATGGGTTAAAGACTAAATTAAAACAGATCTAAAAATAGCTGGAGACTCCACCAAAAAAACCATTAGAAACAATAATGATCACACTAAAGTGGCAGATAACAAATTTAAAATATAAAAAAATTTGGCATCTTATATGCAATTAACAAGTGGGGAAAAAAGAAATTAGAAAACAACCCCATTTACAACTGCTTCAAAAAGATAAAAAAGATGTAAATATTTAGAAATAAATTCAACAAAGGTGGTGAAGGGTTTAGACGATGAAAACTATAAGACACTATTAAAGAATGTAAACAAGACATAAAGAGATGGAAAGATTCCTTATGTTCTTGAAAGAGGGGAATAAATATGGTGAAATATAGCGGCAAGAATTAAGTGAAAGATTTGTATAATTTGGTTAGAGTGATTTTTGTTGCATAAAATATATGAAAATTATTAACTTTAGTATTTAAATGGTTTCCCAGGTATCTCCAATAATAGTTAATTTATAATTTCTGTTTTTCTAGAAATTTCAATATTAAATTCTTCCACAGAAATTAATTTCAAATTTTTCTGTTTTGGAGGGGGGGAATGAATCTCCATATACATGTGTCCTACTTGATTCAGTAAATACAAATAATCAGTATATGTAATTCCCTCCCATGATATCCAATTTGAAAAAAAAAAATCAGTGAAATAATAGAATGATGGCTTCCTGTGTACTTCAAAATGGAAGTGATGACACATTTGCAGAAATCTGCATGAACAATTAGGGTCTGCTTCTCTTTCTGAATTAAAGTCACTAATAACTATAAAATATATGGGCATTACAGTGAGTCATTTCACAAAAAAACAAAGCAAGCAATTGAAACCTTTCATAGTTAATCCACGTGGCAGGAAAGGTTCATGCTTAGGGAGGGCCCATCTGGCCTCTCTACAAATGGGAAGGTTTGTACATATGGGCTATAACATATGCATAGCTAGCTGAACCAACCCCTGCAACTAAATAGTAATTAGCATGGGGCAGGTTTTTTATGGCTGCTAGCACACTAGCAAGTCCTTCCTGACCTACATCCAAATGGACATATGATTACATAAAATGGGTAGTTTCTTTCTCAAGCATTTATTTGTGTGCAAAAATGTAGGATTTGTTTAACTGCCGCCAACTAAAGAACTGAGACCCATATGTTACCCCATAAACTTACCGGTTAGTAATTTGTTATAAGCAAGATGCAAATATTATGGTAAGCATTCAGAACGTTTATTCAATGAACCTTATGTTGTAAATGGAAACAACAGTATGTCAGAAAATTCCATAATCACGATTTCACCACTGGTCCCATTTTATGTGTAATTCAATGTTTCCAAATTTTGCAATTTTCAATTAGAAACATCAAAGGCAGCAGAGTTTTAAACATAAAGTGATATATGTTTTAATTTTGGTGGTGGAAGAAATACTGAAAAATCTGTGGATTGTACAATATTTGACTTTAATTATGTCACTCTTGAATATTTCATTAAATTTGGTTTTGATCTGAATAGGATTCGATGATGCACTAAAGCATAGGGAAGCTGGAGACTATACACTGGCCAAAGAATTGTGGAAATTAACATTAAATCAAAGGTTTAACAAATCTGTTTTTGTATCTGAGAATAGTTATTTCGGGCAGCAACGCATTACAGATGTAGTTTGAGATTTTTTGAGACTCTAGATTAAATCATGCTAAGCACTATTCTAGATTCAAAGATATGGAAAGATAGATGATTTTTAAGCGTTTTAAATTTTGCCAACCCACACCACACATTTACAATGAAAATCAGAAACTGTATAATCCAATAGGAATTTAAACACAGTAATTTTGAGGGGTAAAATTCTAGTTTTACGAATTGGTCCTATTTCTTATAAATAGTCAAGAAGATATTTTTCATTCAAACTTGACATATGAAAATTGGTAAGAAAAAAGACTCTTGAAGATGGATGTTTTACTAATCTATTTTAAATATTTGGCATATTTTAAGAATTACAGTCACTAATGTAAATAGTATTACTATCTCATATATTAAAGAAGAAACATTGACTGCTATTTTCACCTTTATCTTAGAATTTTGAAAATCTTGAAGCACAAATTAAGGTTCTTTCAGTTTCAAATGTTAGTAAAACTAACTTTTAATGACATAAGAATGAAATATACTGATACAGTACTTTAGGAAAAGTTCTGAATTCATAGCTTAATCCAGAATCTTGAAAAATGCCATCAGGTATGTATTTGTTTCCTCTAGAATTTTTCAGCTGCCTTCTGTGTTGGCTTTATTCCTGAGCTGGCTCCCTTAAGGAGACAAGATTACTTCTGAAGCTTCACAATTCACATTTCTATCCCTACAGTTTCAGTGGCAAAGTTTCTCTTACTCCTAAGTTCCAATAAGCATCACTTTATGAACTTGTATCATTATTAGATAAGGATGATTTTTTTTGTTTGATGTTCATTTCTCTATCTTATAAATCTAAAATAGTGCCTAGCACACATAAGTTACTCAATAAATTTCAGTGAGTAAATAAATGAATGATTAAATTCTACCCAAATTACATGGCTGAGATGGATGGTTCGCAAAAGAAAATTTTGGTTCTGTTAACTAGAACAAGAGGGGATGGATCTAGAAGCCAGGTCAGCAGATGCTTATATCCAGTCTACTATTTTTAACAAAAAGATGTCAAAATCTGGGCCTCCCTGGTGGCGCAGCAGTTAAGCACTGTGCTGTGGAGCCGTGGAGCTGTGGAGCTGTGGGCAGCGGCGAATCGAGTTCGACTCCCGGCCAGGGAGATTCACACATGATGCGGCAGACCTCTCCTGCCTTGCCTGCTGCTCCCCTCAGCAGTGTATTTCTGTCTTTCTGCCTGTTCTGCTCCCCACTCTGTCTCTGGTGAACCCTCTCACTGCCCCACACCCCTGGCCTGTACCCCAGCTTGTATGCATAAATAAATAAATCTTTAAAAAAAAGAGAGAGAGAGATGTCAAAATCTGCTTGTACCTGGATGGTCTTTGAAAGAAATGCCATGTTTTTAAACTTATTTTTATTGTGGTCATTGGTAATGTTTCAGAAAGACAACTATTTATTCAGCAATTCAAGACGGCAATGTAAGTGGTAATAGTTGCGAAATGTTAAAATGAAAAACAGGATATCTTATGCTAAAAATAAAGTATATTTTACTTAATTTCATTCTACTAGAAGGATTACAATTCCAAATGCCAGATGTAATTAATTTAATAATACTGTATAGTCCAACCAGCACATGGATGGAATTCTTAACTTTCACATTACTCTTCAAGCAATCTTTGTCTTACTTCTTAATAACATTCTGTAAAATTCATTCATAAAAATAATGTGTCCTATAGATGGTCAAATAAAGATAACTTTAGTTATCTGAGGTTCTAAAATTAAACTCAAGAATACAGTTCATGAATCAGTCCATATTACCAAAACAGTTGATATTACCAACTCAGTTTTATCAAATAAGCAAACCTGATGCTTAAATTTGTCTGGCTGGCTGCCACAGTGAAAAGTGAGTAGAGTTACATTCACAGTTTTTAAATAAAGGAACAACTTTGAACCTGATCAAGGGAATTTTATTTTCTCTTAAGTTTATCTTGGGTAATGATTAAATATACCAAACATCTATAAACATATCCATTCCCATCTTAGAATAATTTTTTTTTATATATGCTTATACTTTCTGGAAAAAAAGTATCTTTGAATAAACACTTGTGAATCCTTGTATACTTGATAACACATTTTAGGAAAGGCCCTTAAAATATTGACACAGAAAATGGTAATTATTGACCCCATTAATTTTTATGCTACATGTATCAATATTACTATATGAAAAATATTTAAACTAATAGAAACTATTCTCAATATAATCCACTGCTCCAAATAATGTATTTCACCAAAGTGAGATCTTTTTGATTTCTTCCATGAAACAATACATACCAGTCAATAAACACATTTTGATCTTTCTCTACATAACTGTGTACCCAACATTCTGGAAATCTCAGCACATATAAAGGTATTTTTAACATTTTTCAATTTATCATGATAATGTAAAAATCACTACTCTAACATTGCTTTGTCAACATTATTGCCATAACATTTTTATTTAATTTTTTGTTGTTATTTTTATTTGTGTCTTTTATATTACTATATATTCCCCAGAGGTTTCCCACCACCAATTCACCTGTGAACCGTCACCACAGTACCCTGTGCTCCCCTCTCCCCCGTTCTGAGCCCCGATACATAACATTTTTTTTTAAAAAAATAACCTTTTTATCTATGAAGTGGCTTACAGGGCCACAGTTTCTATCATGGACATATACTCATAAGAAATTTGAGGAATGTCAATATTGTAAATATACTAAGAAAGTAGTGGTTTCAATAATGAAAAGAGATAATGTTGAGAAAAAAATGAAGAAATGAAAGGGGAGTGTAGGGGAAAGAAAAAGGGAGAGCGGAAAGGAAACAAGAGGGAAGGGAGGGAAAGGCAGTATACGAAACTAAACCATATCATATAATACAGGGAATAAGGGTAGAGCATCCCCTACAAAAAAATACGGTGTTTAAGGTTTGAACCTATCACATCCAAAGCAGGTATAATGATAGAACCAACTTTACCAAAAAAAGAATAAGTGGGGAAAAACATACTATCCTTTCATAACTAAAGAATGCTTCAGCAATGAGTAATTTTCTATGCTTAAAATAACAATTTATAAAGCTTTTTCATGAATAAAGTGCTATTTTGTTTCTATTTATTGTCTTTTGGGGGGCAGTGAATATTAACACTAATTAATGAAACCACCTCTGACTCAGGTTCTCTATCCCTGCTTTTGGTAAACTCAATTCTGGCTTAGAAATTGAACCTTTCTACCCCAGGGTTGCCTTTTCCTCTTTGTTCTAAATTCCAGCTATTAGTTGGCCAGCAAAAACTCAACAGAAAGAGAAATAGACTCAAAAACATAATCTTCATTAAAGGACTTTAGCAATCAAAAAGCAAGGGATTCAAGGTTTTCAAACAAATTTCATTCTTAAACACAGGTCATTCCCTGCAGGGAAAAATATTTGTGTTGCATTCATGAAAGTGACATAAAAAAAGGACAAATGCCACCCACCCCCCGCCCTGGGGGAGGGGATGATAAGAGCACAAAATGGAATAGAAAAGGACACAAGAGACCACAGAGATGGATCACTGGTGAATTGGTGGTGGGCTACCCAAGGGGAATACAAACTGTAAAAGATATAAATAACAGTAAAAAAATAAAAAAAAGGGCAAATGGTAAATGGTTTGGAAGAAATTAATGCTTCAGGTCACACTCTACTCAAAACTCAAAAGTTTGGTTTTCCTTTTTTTTTTTTTTTTTTTTTTGTCTGATCTAAAATTAGAGAAATGAACAGAACCTTTCCCCACCTTATAGGATCCTTCTTGCAACGTGTAGGAGAGAGTGTATGCACTTAAGATAATCCATATAAGAATGAAGTTTCCATTTTTAGTTCCTTTTTTCCTGGATCTGAGCAATGGCATTAAGAATGTAAGTAGACATGAGAAAGCATGTTACCAATGCAGTTAAGTAGAGTTAGAAAGTCCAGTGGCGAAGTGCTGAACTTGCAAACAGAAAAGTAACTGGTACAATGAGCATTACTCCTAGGGTTTCCAAAAAACAGACTAGTGAGGAAAGCAGAAATATGAGCAATGTTTTGAGATATACAAACAAGGCAACAAAAGGCAATGTTTACTGTCATGAAACTTTGTTACTCCTGATTACAGAGGATCTGGAGACTGCACTAAGTTGGATGCAATCATTCATCCTTAATGTATTTATCATTAAACTGTGTATCATTTATATCAAAATCTGTGTTTCATTTTCCATTCTCTTACCTATTATTCATTTTGAATCCACTCTAATATTTACTCGTTTAGTCATTCCCTTACTCTAGACAGCATCACCTTTCCACTAAAACTATGCTTAATAAATTCCAACACTATATACTATCACTAAATCCAATAAACAATTTAAAATCCATACTTTACTTGGATTCCAATATCATTTATTTATTTACTTATTTTTACTATCTAGTCATTCTACTCCTTCAGAATCACCTTTCAGTTTTTTTTACTCCTACTTGACCATCAACTATTGGAATTACTCAGGGATTTTTCTAGGTCTGCTTTTTATCTCATCTGACTTGCCCTCCCTAGACAATTTTAATCACTCCCTAGATTTCCATTACTATCTTTTTAGAATAATCCTGAAGTTTGTGTCAATACAGTAGCCTTCTCTTTTGAGTCTTTACACTGTCATATCCAATCGCTTACTGAACATTTCAAAATGGTAAAGTCACAAATTCTTCAAGCTTATCAATCTAAAACAATTCATATCAAGTGACCCACATTGATTTACTTAACACATTCCTCTCCTATAGTCCTTATATCAGCAAATGCAATGACCACCCATGGATACAACGCATATAAATAGATAGAAACTGTAAAATCCTATTTGACACCTGTAGGGGGTTCTAAGGGCACCTGACTCAGATCCCCTAGTTGCTTTTGTGATTTTGTTTCTTTGACTTTTTTTAGCTTTCTTGTGCTTCTGCATCCAATGATGCATATTTTCAATCTTTAAAAAAAAAAAAAAACAGTTCTTGTGCCATTAAAGTCACTTTGTCCAATATGCAGAAATGCAGAAATTACCGGGGACTAACTATTTTAGTCAGTGACAAGTGATGCAACAATATGATAATTTGTCTAAAGTTGGTTGGCCTGTTTTATGCTTCTATAATACCTCCAAGTGTCTCTTTTGTCTTAGTAGACTCAAATGATTGTGTGATATCTTCCTTTACTGCTACACTGAGTCCATGAGCACAAGCGATGTGTATTTTCTTTCTCATTTTTTTATCCCTGTAAGCTTATTAACTGGCATTGCCTGACATATAATAGATATTTTATAATATCAGCTGAATGAATGAGTGAATTTTTATAACTATGGAGACATTTCCTGAGATATCCCTAGCCAGGGTGGGCACAAGCAAGGTGGAGAACAGCACGTCTTAGTTGGCAAGATCAAGTAATTCTATACAAGTGGGGCATATATACATGTAAACAAATATTATATCTTTAAGATATGCTGCCCTCTATTTTGTACATATATAAATGAAAAAGATCTAGACAGTTATTTATAAAATACCAAATGGCACAAAGTATTGCTTTCTGTAATTTAAAAAAGATAACACAATTTGAAGTTATTCTAAAGTATATTATTACATATGTCACTTCTTCCTTAATCCTTTCCCAACCACAAACAGTATCAAAAGCTCCATACAGATCACATTATTGTTAACTTGGCTAAACTCACAGCCCTCTACCTTTTACACACATTTCAAAAAGCATAGTAAGTTATAAAAGAAAACTATCATACATCAACTATACTATGTCTTTCAGAGTTTTATCTTTGTAGTCATAAAACCTACAGACATAGTTTTGTTTCTACAATC